>JAEIHY010013628.1:0-10677 GCA_018904565.1 Drosophila tsacasi | reverse complement strand
GTTCAAGAGTTATGATTATTGCAACCCAAAACTATCTAAGGCGCCACTGTGCGTCGTCACCGTCTCGGGCGCATTAATTAAGACTGCGAGCACGACGCCAAAAGACTTTTTAAAAACATGTACATCTATATATAAGAATATACATATACGCAGCTACAATGGAACTTTAACTTATTTCTGTTGTCGCATGCAGATTATGGAGATGCAAATGATACATATGGCTGACGAGTTTGTAGCCCCCAAAAAGGGAAACGTGACTCAGGCAGGAGGGCGTTCAATCAAGTCCCGCCTTCAAAATACCTGGACGTACGGATCCATAGATTATGTCTGCCCGATAAGTGGCAGCTCGGCGAGTCTGCTGAACTGGAACTGGGATCGGTTGAGGACAGGAAAAAGGGGCCAACAGGCCTCGGCAGATGGGTGAGGCAATGAACATATTTTACAAATTATTATTAAGGCCCGACTCCATTCCGTTTTTAGGGGGCGCCAAAATGATTTGAATCCTATACCCCTTTCCCTCTTTCACACATGTATCTCGAGATATGTATCTCTGGCTCGTATCTTTCCAGCTAACGATTTTATTTTAATTTAACGCCACATCACTCGTTTTTATCTGATGTTGTTCCATAATTGGAACCGAACTAGAATGGAAAATAAAAAAGATACCGGCATCTGTATTTATAAAATGATTTGCAGCTCTAATGTGTTGAAACAATCCATGTATGTGTTTAAATGTATATTTAGGACACGTCGGATGGACACCAGAAAATGGCAACCACTGCCACCCAGTGCACACTACACCCACCACACCCTTCCGTGACCGCCTAATTCGGACGGAGAGCGGTGAAAAGGGGCCTTCCCCGTCATCCCCGAGTGAAGTGCGGCAACGGCGCTTCGCTCCGAATCTGCTTGTCAGGCACAGCGAGACATAAATAAGTATAATCATTTTTTCAGAGGGAGGGATAATGTTTGCCGGAGAGGAGATGCGTGCCCACACCGTACTCTTGGTTATTACAGCTGTTCGCCGGCAGGGTGGCACTTATTTCGCTCTTCCCGGCCGAATCAAAAGTGCGAAACCTCAACATTTGGAGCAAACCTTTGCTGGAAAACTAAACAAAACCTTGCTCATTTTTCACAACTTTTTCTCTCCCCTCCGAAAGGGGGGTGGCAAGAGAGCGGAGAACGGAGGGTTTCCAACCAATAGAGGGGTTGAAAAGGGCAACTTTATAGCCGGAGTTTCAAAAGTCCCACAACACATTTACTCCACACCCACTTAAGTTTTGGGGAATCTGGAAATACTTTCTGTCGGGCCCCATAAATTCCCCGACTTGCTGCAGTCCATAAAATATTTTTCGAGTAAAGTTAATACCTTCTATATACATATATGTGTGCATCGAAAAGTTTTCCAAAATCTGGGAGCTCTTAATGAGCTCGAATATATGACAAATGCTCTTAATGGGCCAACAAACGCTTTGATGCCCTGAGCTGTCATATCTTTCGGGTGGATTTGTAAAGTTTTTCAGAAAGGCAACAGAAAATTCTTTAGAAATGCATTTAAGTCGATAGTCAGTGTTATTATAAAGCAATTATACGAGGAATTATCGAAAACCAGCAGCGGAGTTGACTGTTCGCCGATCTACATTCTCCGCTTGCCATTAGAGTTGACAAACAGCTTTTGAACTGTGGAAAATGGGCAAAAAATAGGCTGAGACGGCTCATAAAACAGCAATACAGCGACTGCATAGTGACGTCACTGGCGCATGATGTACTAGCCCCCTCAATCTCCTCGGCTTTCTCCACATCCTCCAATGGAAGTCGCATTCCTGTGGCTGCTGCAATGCAACTAATAATAAGTCAGGCGAGAGAGGCCATTAAGTTGGGGCAAAATTCTATTGAACCGCCAGCAGTTGCAGCTCTTCCTCTGGCCGGGAAAAACGGGAAAATGAGATGGCTTCACACAGAAAGAAAATATATAAACAGTAGTGTAAAACTAATAAATTGCATAGAATTTTCAAAACAAATACATTTTATAACATATTTCAAGCAAGGCAATGTTTCTTTAATTTACATGTTAAGAATTAAGATACTTACTAGAATTTAATTTATAATAATACAGACTAATATATTCCATTAAGTATAGAATTTACTTGAAAAGTATAAGCTATTTTTCTAGGTGCAGTTACCGAATGTTTCTTAAACAAACGCCGCGTGTGATCTGCCTCAATCGTCGAGGTATCATAACACACATGCTCCGAAGAGGGCGCAGAAAGTGTCAGGAGGGGCACATCAATCATTTGTAATTACAGGCAGGCCTTCTTCCATCTTCTGCAAGCTCCAGCCTCCCATTTCGGCTCCTTTCTTCCCATTCTTTACCATTTGGCTTTGTGTGGAAACGGAAATAGTTTCTCCTCGCCCAGGGTATGGTTCAGTGATCTCTCGGATGATCTCTGTCATATTTACGAGTGCTCTGAGTGGCAGGCAGTGCTTCTAATCTCTTACGAAATCTCCTAAGGAGAGATCTTGGCGATAGGAATACATAAGTTGTGACCCAGTTGATAAGTGGCTCTAGTTCTTTAACAGCTTTGCAGGCGAACATTTGAATGCACAAATAAATAAGCAATGAAATGGGACTGTGAAGACTGTTCTCAGTTCAGAGTAAGGTAATTCAGGCTATTTAAACAAATTAAGTAAATAAATACTATTAAAAAAGATAAGGAAAATAAAAAATATATAAGGTGGGGGAGGTGAAATATAAAATCACCTCTCTGACCTCAAACATTATTTGGAAATATTTTCTAGAAATTCCCAAGTCAGATGATTGATTCTTCTCACAACCGATTTCGATTAATGTGAACTTAATTAATCCGCCTAGCACCTTATATTATTAAAAATGTAATACCAAATAAATAAATAAATGTTTAACATTTGTTCCTAGTGGACGGTAAATTGTAGCTAAATAAAAAATGATAATTCATCACCCTGAAGTTTTTAGGAAGATAAGCCCTGACATTTGCGTGTTGTTTTATACATATTTAATGCACAAGTTCCCAGTACTGATATACTCCATACATTTGTACACACATATTTCACATATTTCATAAAAAATTAAAAATTGCTCACTGAGCAGACAACAAAGGGGGCATTTCAAGCAGAAGAGAGCAAAGGCCGTTCCATAATTTTATCTACGTCTGTCATTTGATTCGCACATACCTAAATTGCTTGCTTCCTGTTTATTTGTTTTTATGTTACACGCCTTTCCAATTTTTCTTTTCTGTTTTTTTTTCGCTGCACTGATGTGTGCCCAGCTGTGGCCACTTGTGAACTTTAAGCTCCATTACAGTGTTCCCTGTGTGTGAGCTGAATTTCAATTGAATCGAATGAAATGGCAAATTAAATGCGTCCGAGTGCAGCGGAGACAGGAACAGCGACATCGGCATTGCACTCGGACTTCCCCATAGCGGAGGCTTGTGTAATAAATCTTTTTCGTGGTTCAAGTCTGGCTCTAAATACTAAAACATAAAAATAATAAGCGGAATGTAAGAAACCCACAATAAAAGTAAAATATGGCGCAGAAATGTTTTAATCAATTTCAATTGAATGATGACCCGCACAATCAACGCAAGACGTCACCCAAGGCTTCAGTCTTTGAGTCTTGAGTCTCTCGCAAATATTTTCTCTGGCGGCTTTGGCTTGCGCATAATGTATCTTTGTGATGTACGAAATCTGGTACTCAGATCTCTAAAGCACATTACAAGAATATTTGATATCTGCTTTGCGATTCGCTTGATTCTTCCATTCAATTTCATTTGCTAATTTGGAATTCCAGCCAAGCCCGACATCACGCAATTCCCATTAAGACAGTGTTATTTTTATTCGTGTTTCAAATTTTCTGATCTGATCATCACGCTACCAGACACGTTATCATTTAAGTTTTTTATTTGACTCATGTAGACAATCATATTTATTTATAGCTTATCGCTTTTAGGGCTTATTTTATGGGGATTATATTCAAATCTAAATAAATTTTAATGCTTAATTCAATATTTCCTTTTGGACACACCTGCTACATTTTTAAAGAGCTACCAGAAAGACGAGCACCTTAATTGGTCAGACTGATAACTCAAATGGAAGTAACCTAATTTACATTTTTAGCAAATTGAGTCCAAGTCGAACTAAAATAAACCCACAAAGGAAGGTATTTTTAGCTATCCATAAAAACATTAAAGCTTGCTGATGCTGATCTGAAATATAGCTTTTTTAACTCGGAAATAATAATGTATTACAAGAAGTCTGGCTATAAATAACTGAAGTAAGTAAATATATATCTTATTCTTTGTATAATATATATCTTATTACTCACTACTTATTACACCAAACATCATAAAAAAACAATTACATCTCTTATATACACCAATCAGTCATAAATGCCCTTCATAAAATCATTCAGTAGAGAAATTATTATATTTGCGGATAAGAAAAAAGCTCATCTAGTGCTCGCTGCGACTGACTAATTCCACAATCTGACCCACTGACGGTGCACAGTCCTCAGTACCTCCCCACAAGTCCCCGATACTGTTTCCCGGACAAATCGAGGCAATGAACCGCCAGACTATCTCGTCCCCCGCACAACCCGCACTCACAAAGATACAAATGTATCTACACAGTCGCAGAGTCGGGTAAATATAAAACTGCAAACAAACCTCAAGCACAATGAAACCGAAAGCAAAAGCCAATGTAAATGTAACGCAAAAGCAATTAAAAATTCATAGAAATGCTCTGTAAGTCCACAGCAGCAGCAGCAACCAGAGAAATGGGTAAAATTGTCAAGCGGAAGAATGTGTCAACAGAGATAAGAAGCGTAGAATGAAACTGAAAATGAAACTGAAACAAGTTAGAGAAAGGGGGATCTGTTAAGAACCACTAAACGATAATAATTATATCACATTAAATAAAATGCTAGGAAGAAAGCAACACTGGAAAGCGCTTGAGTATCTCGTACTCAAAACTTTGTGCATTATATTAAAATACAAAAATTCGCATACTTTTGAATCATTAAAAATGTCTCCGATCCTCCTTAAATATAAAAGTTATACAAATAATGTAAAATTAAAAATTATTTTTTAGATCGCCGTGTTTGAAACCAAGCCTCGGACTAAACATTTTCGGTGAGTGTAAGTGCAGGACATATAGAAAAGGTAAAATGGTGAATTTTTATTTTGTCATAACTACTATATTTATTATCTGATTTTAATATATTTTTGAGAGTACTTTCATACATCTGTGTTGTATGTATATATATATTTTTCATTTACTAAATTCAAGACCATAGTATATTGGGTGTGTCCAAATTTGTTTGCAAAGAGATGCGTCCTTCATCATGTTTCGTGTTTCACATTTTCGATTAGCAAAAAGTTGTTCTATGGGTATAAGGTATAAAATGCATATAATACTCTCTCTAAATATTGGATAAACCCTAACATATTGATGGACTATTTTTTAAATCTAGTGAGATTTGAGTAATGAAATTCTAAGAACCGACTGTATAATCCCGCTGTAAAAGCATAAATCTTTATATCTATAACTTCCGGATCCAGTCGATTTCACCGGTTTGGAATGTATTCTAAACCAAATATTATAAGGCCAAAACGAACCAAGTGCAATTACTCACCGGTGAGGGCCACAGCTGCGTACAGCATTAGCCATTTGAGGCGTCCGTTGGGCATATTCATATCGTATGCCTGGTTTCCGCTTTCCCGCGGGTTGTGTAAAGTTGGCAAGGGAGGGTTGGGCTTATCGATTTTATGCAAAAGTCCACAGAAAGACACCCTTGGCTCCTGTTTAAACACACGCGATTTATCTGAAAGAAAAATAATGTTATTTTGCATTATTTTATTGTTTTAGTGAACATGCCGGGGGAGCGTTTATATTTGTCTGTTCAAGAGTTATATGCTCACAAGATTCGAATAGCTTTTTTACCAACTCTTTCTCTCGGAAACCGAAAAATTATGTACTTCTTTTTTAACTTTACCACTTTTTTATTCCCTCAAACCATCTTATGTTGTGTAAACCATCAAAGAACCATTTTCCTATAGACAAACCGATTAGAAAACGGAATAAAAAATAAAGAGAAGCACGAAAGAAGGAAGCGGGAATCGTAAAAAAGGAGGAGCAGACTTCGGATAGATGTCATTAATTAAACCACAAATGGCCAATATGTTGGGGGAGGAGATAGGAGCAACAGCTCCGACAACTTCATTTTCTGCCTTCTGCTATCCATAAAATGTCACGCGCCCTCTTCCCCCACCGCCAGCCCAGTTTGGAGGCGAAAAAACACACACTTTATGACAGGCAGGAAGTCACGATTCCACATTTCTGTCTATTTGCCCCGATCCCCTCGATGTCTGTAGCTTGACATCGGCCCCCCGAGACCCAGCGTCTCCGCATGGCCAGCGACTTATTTTAATCCATGAGATAGCCCCAGATTGTTCAATACACACATGCATATAGAAATAGATTCAACAGCAAATGGCTTGGCTTTTTAGCGCTTAATTAACGCTTAAGTGGATTCCAGCATTTGCTCATGCCACAAATTGCTGACGGAGAATGAATTAAATTTTTTATTCAGCATTCATTGAAGTCGGATCAGGCTGAAGCCTTATCTACGGCCTTATGCTTAGTTTTCTCTGGGGGTTGCGCAGGCGTTGAGCAACCGTAGCCCCGCACGTGTCCCTCTCGAAGAGGTGGTTGGTGGAGGGTCAGCTCTGCCTTTCTTAGCTTTTCAATTGGTCTAATGACCTAGCCGTCATTCGCAGCGAGCGTTAGCTCCGAATTCATTACCTTCGAGACAAACAGCTGCGCCGTAGTCTTTGGGGTGGCACAAACCGTTAAAGAGAGCTTGGATACAACGCATAGGGTGTGTGTTCATCGAAGCTAGATCGCTCTGCTTTTCTTTTTTATTATATCCTGAGTATGTTTATTTAAGCTCTTATAATTAATTAACTTAGGTAACTGTAATTATTTCGATAATTTTCTAAATACCTTACAAGCTTCATAAACTCATGAATTCCAATTTATGGTCTTAAGGTCTTCTCAATCTTTTGGATTCGGTCAATTATATCTTATCGCTGCCAAAGAAACGATAGGAACTAACTTACTATATAATTTTGTATTGTATTGTAAAGTATTCTTTTTAAAAATTATCTTATATCTGAATTTAATTTCCTTAATATATTTTTAAATGCCAAAAAACGGAGAGCAAATTCCACAAACATATAAATCATTGGAGTTACCGATGTTTCTGTTATGAATATCAATTCAAACCACAGTTTCGATTAAGGTCTAGAAGGTCTCTAATCTTTTGATATGTTTTCTACACAAAATTAAGCTCATACATGATACAGACCAATTAATTTTTGAATATATTCCGAGTCAAATTAGAAAGCAACGCTTTAAATAAATTTCTGAAAAGCACTGTAATTACAAGTGATTCACTTCTACATCTCTGCTGTAGTTTTCGGTTGAAAAAGTTCCTTTTCCATCTAGACAAATGATTCGGTCGATTCTCAAAATGAAACAATTTAGAAAACATCTGGTAATCAGTCAACGGCTCCAGCCGTCTATATAGGCAACATACTATATACATGCATGTGCTGATACATTTATATATATATCCATAATACATATAACCAGTCAACCCCTCCATGAGCGGATACGTTTGGTCAATCGCGTGGTAAAATCAACGAATCAAAAAACTTTTTGTATTACTCACGCTCGCGTTTTTAGGTTCTTTTTTTTTCTCTGTCTGTCTGTCTGACTGCTGGATGTGTAACTAAAAATTGGGGTGACGAACCAATAAATTTAGCAAAGGGTGCAGGGGCCAATGGGGATCGGAGTGCACTGTCCCAGTGCAGGGTCGTCGCCGGTGGAGGAGGACTGCAGCATTGTCCAGTTTCCGAACGACATGGTGATCCATTCGAGACCAGAGTTTTCCGCACTGCGACCCTAATTGAGATTCAAGAGCTCTCGGCGGCGGCAGAATAAAACAAAAGGCAATATTTATTCGGTCTTTCACTCTTTGGCCAGGCCTTTGTTCACTTTAACCTTTTCCGCTCTGTCATGTTTGTGCCCAAGTGGAAATCAATATTTGCCATCGGAACAGCCGCTGAGTGAGCGTTCATCAAATCGATGAGAGCGATGCGAACCACAAGGCAATCAACTACTGTTTTTGCAAGGTTTATAAACAGAATATGTTAATTTATGGGGAATTAATTAACGAATTGTATAAATGTTTGCGTGGCTATTAAAGATCCTGGAATAAGGGAATCCTTTAAAGAATTTATATTTTAAACTGAGCGAGAAATACTGGACACAGCAAAGAAATAAACTGACTGGCGACTCCTGCCAAGTTTACCAAATCTAAATGTATACATTTTTAGTTTAGAAATGATTCTTTTATGGATCAAAACTATAAGTCAATAAGTCAATTAACCGAATATCGTATCACTTTTTGAGCAGTATATTTTATTTTCTTTCCATTTCTAATAGTTTTCATTAGTTTTGGTAACCAGACAACTAACCACGTGAAAGATTGGCAACTAGCCCAACTTGTGGCAGAGTACCGCCTAGCAACAGGATGAAAAGTCCAGGCAAGTAGGCAGGAAAATAAAACGGAAAACTCCAAGGGAAGGAGCGCAACACTTGCGAAATCAAATAGAGGAAACTCAAGCGCACCAGCGGCAAGATGACGAAGGCAGCTGCATGGGATTTCAGAGATGCCTGTGTCCTTAAGCAGGGGTTGAACCGACACATACACGAGCAGTGTCCTTACAAAGGGACTCTGCGTATGTGTGCCATATGGAAACTGCGAGGGATTTTAAAAGATGCTTGAAAATAAAGTGCCCCGAGTTGGGAAAACTACCTGACGGAGACAAAGGACCAAGGACCAAGCAGCAGGCCGCAGGAGGCACAGGTTGCACACACTCACACACACACACACGCAGGCTGGCCAACGAATACAACGGTAATCGCAGAGTTGCTTTCAAGCGCTGCAAAGAGCGCATGCGCCGAAAAAAAATTGCTGAAAAATTCACGGACCCAAATGGTTTTCCACCTAAAAGCGATTTTATAAATGAAAACAAAGGCAGGCTGACTGAAATTGGCCCTTATATTAAACTATATATTTCAAATTTACGATTTCAGCATATTCCTGGGTCTCTAAACTGGGTTTTCCCTCCCCAAAGGCTGTAGATTTTCACGCCCTTTCGCATGTGTGTGCGAAGCAGTGCGGAAAGTAACAATTTTCGCACTTAACTCGGGCGAAAAATCAATAGGAAGCTGTGCTGAAATGGGGAAATTTCTAAACTCAAATCGGGAGTTTTCAAAAATATATAGATGAGCAATGATGATTTTGCAAGGATCTGCCTTGCCCGGCGGAGCCCCATCATTCAGTGGGCGTGGGCAGGACCCACGCATACAAGCAGACCCAGCCTATACATACACGCGGCTGTCACAAAGAAGTTGCCAGACAGCAACGAAAAATAAGAATATTTCGGAAATTGCCAGGCGGAATTTGGCAACATTTCTTACCGTTAACGCTCGGTTGTAGGGTATATTCGATGGCTAATTTTTAGTTAATTGTTGTTTTTTCACACTATCACACACACAGTGAAAGTGGTGGGCAATTTGCAGCAAAGTGCCACTAATCCACGGGGGTGGCGACTCCGCACAAAAGCACCGCACGCACAAACACAGACACTTTTACTCTGCTCTTCGCCGTTTATCGGATGCCTTGCATACTATAATTTATTTTATTTCACTCGAACGCACAGCGAGCCACCACGACCGGTTGGTGGGGCGGGTTGTGGGGGTGTTGGTCGCGTACCGCTGCCGTATATCCGTATCCGTGTCCCAAACAACGCTCACACGCATACACACGCAGGCTCTCGCAATTCGCCGACTGACGCGGATCCGGTTCCTGAACGCTTGACGGTCCAAACAAGACTAAACACGAATGAGAAGCACCGCTCTGCCAACATCCGTCAGCCGGCCATTTTGCGGCTGACACTCTCTCTCTCTCTTCGGTGCTCCCACTCTCACTCTGAAAACATGCTTGGCGAAGGGGCAATTGTTTGGGAAATGTTGTATTTTGCACTTGTTGATGCTGTTCCATACGGCATTATTGACAAACTACATTTAATATAATATTAAACAAACTAATTTTAAAAAATTTTAAATTATTTAAAATTTTGACATTTTTGTAAAACACTAATGTAACATATATCTCCATTAGCTGTACAATTTTGCCTTTCAGAGGCGATTCTAAATGGAATCCACAAAGGTGAAGGTACATTATACAGCTGCAAAAATATAATAATAAAACGCTAATATAGATATTTATCCACAAAAACTATTATTATTGATATTTTTAACAAAATTAGTTTATTTATTATTCAAGAATTTTACAATGCTTCCATTTTTGGCTTAATGGTCGTCTATCGTCAAAAAGATATAGAAGAGTGTAGGCCGATATCAAAATTTAAATGAGATAATAAATATATACATATAATGAAATCAAACATCGTATAAACTTGGATATTTTGAGAATATTGAAAAATAAAGTATGTGACGTTCAGTCGAGCCTCGGGTAGTCAGGGCCGGCCAGGGTCGTCCAGGACATTT
>JAEIHY010013623.1:0-16618 GCA_018904565.1 Drosophila tsacasi | reverse complement strand
GTGCAAGTGGGCGATGTCTTCAAAGATCGTTACCACGCCATTCACAAGCTCGGCTGGGGTCACTTCTCCGTGGTCTGGTTGTGCTTCGATTCCAAGATGGAGCGCTATTGCGCCGTCAAAATGGTCAAGTCGGCCGATCACTTCACCGAGACGGCCCGCGACGAGATCGAGCTTCTCAACTTCATCGCCATCAGTCATTGGCATCCGCTGCGCCAGCGCATCGTCGATTTCATCGATCACTTCAGTGTCAGCGGCTCACACGGCACACACCTGTGCCTGGTCTTCGAAATCCTGGGCGATACCCTTCTCAAACTGATCCAGCGCTCCCGCTACCAGGGCCTTCCGATACCTAACGTCAAGGAGATAGCCATGCAGGTGCTCGAGGGTCTCTATTATCTCCACAAGCACTGCAGCATCATTCACACCGACCTGAAGCCCGAAAATGTGCTGATGGTGACCGACGACGATGTGGCTAGCCGCGTCCAGGCCACTCGCGTGGTGACCGCTTTCTTTAGGGAAAATGATCATCTCATCAATCCGAGGTAAGTGGCGAGTATGGTATGTGGGGAGAAGGGATCAAATTTATAATATATCCCTCTTAAATCCTTTCACAGGAAAGCCTCTGCTGGCAGCAAGGCCGCTTCCCATCGTTCCGTCAGCTTCCTAATTCCGGATGACAGCGCCAGTGGAAAAACACGCCCTCCAGCTAATGGCGAAAACAAGAACATTAGCAAGAGATCCCGCCGGGGCACCACCGCCAAAGGCTCTAACAAGAGCACTAACTCTTCATCTAAAAACACACCAAAGGCCGGCGTCCCAGCCGCGAGCAAGCTGACCAAGACCGCAAAGCGCAAGTTGCGGGCTCGAGTCAAGCGCAACTTTAGCTTCTTTCTGGAGCACCGTCAGTGGTTGCGCCAGCGAGCCCTCGATGATCTCATGAATCTGGCCCGGCAAGATTGCCTGCTGCCATCCCTTGTTATCCAGGCTCTCACCGGCAAGCTGCCCTTTATGCCCCCAATTGACGGCATTGTGTTCTTCAACGACAAGGATATCAAGGACCTGCAGCATTTGGAGCGCGAAGCACGTAAGAGCAAAATCCCACTCCCAATCCCAAAGGTGGACCATCCCCAGTTTTTTGGAAGAAAACTGCCAAGGGGCATGTATTCGGAAAATGTGCGAATGTTGTTCAGTAATCCGATGGACTTCATTTGGCATATCCAGGGTAAGACGAGGGAGTTGGACAAGAAGGAGAGGGAGCGCCATAATCTGGACAAGGTGGTGACACCGCGGGGCAAAAAGGTTAAGCAGCAGGTCAGCACCGGCAACAGTACTAAAGATGCCATTTTGAAGCTAATAAACGATGACGACATACAGCATCTGGTAATTATTATCATGTTAATATATTATGTATATTCTTTGCTTACCTGTCTTTGCTTCAGCTGAAGCGCCGCAGCTGCCTGCCGAACTATGACATCATGATGCGCAAGGATCCCGCCGTGGAGTGCTGCCCGCTGAAGGTGAAGATCGCGGACATGGGCAATGCCTGCTGGTTCAACCATCATTTCACCGACGACATTCAGACGCGCGAATATCGCGCTCCGGAGGTCATTCTGGGTGCCGGATACAATGAAAAGGCGGACTTGTGGAGTGCCGCCTGTCTCTTTTGGGAACTGGCCACCGGCGATTATCTGTTCAATCCGCAGGAGCGTCGCGACCGTGCCACATTGGATGAGTCGCACATAGCTAGCATCATTGAGACATGCGGCGCCATACCCAGGGAACTGATCATCCCAGGCAGCATTGCGCAGAATTACATGCGTTCGAATGGCACACTGCGCAACATCGGCGACCTTCAGGAGCGGTCCCTCAGCTCTGTTCTCGTGAACAAGTACAATTGGCCCATCGAAGATGCCATGGATTTTGAGTCGTTCTTGCTGCCCATGCTGGACACTGATCCGCGCCTTCGATGCTCTGCCTTGAGCGCCACAATGCACTCTTGGCTTCAGGATGAGGATGAGGATCCTGAGGCATATGGGATGGAGTACAAGAAGGAGCTCAGGGAGCAGTGGGCCGAATATCAACGCCAAAATGAAACAAAGCGCCAGAGCACGCCCGATCCGCTGGCCTCGAATGGCCAAAATTAAGTTCAGATTTCAAGTTTTTTTCGTTTCTTTTTCAATTCAAATTCAAGTTAAGCGAACACCACCGGTCGGCAGAGTCCCGTGTTTTGCAACACTATTGTGTGCAGCACCTCGCCACTAATTCACATCATGCCACAGGCTTCAAGAATTATCCCAAAGGAGTCTAATTGGCAAACTTTTGTAATCTTTTCAAAAATTTGCAATGTAAATTTATTTAAGACGTTCACCAGCTAAAGCACGGGCGACTGTAGAGCGAAGAGGGCAGGCCGGCTATTCAGGACACAGACAAGCGCGCCAACAACCCGAGTTCCGATTCCGGAGCCTGTCCTTCCGTCGTCATTGGCCTCTTTTCTACACTCTTCTGGCACTTTTCTAAGCACGAACAACTGTGCAGCTAATTAAAAATTATAGCCAACATATTTCCTATTGGCCGTATTTCACCCGTTCGTTAACCAACACCGCCTTAAATACGAAATAAAGGCGATTGCAAACAAGAAAAAAAATTCGAGATCATTTGGAGAAAGTAAATAAATAATAATGCTAAAAATTAATTAAATAAAAATGCTTTAATTACTGGGAAGGAAACCTTTGAATTCAATAAATTCAAAGCTAATAACAGCCGTTAACTTTGCGCAAAAATAGCTAAGATATCAGCGCCTGTGCGAAACAGCTGATCCACCGCTGTGTGTCCATCCCTAGAACTTGAGAAGCGGTGTGGAAAGGAATTGAAATCGCGCGCTGTTTTTGCTCTGTTTGTTTTTATGCCAAAGTCCAGTTCTGGAGCGCCTTGCGTCCCATTAAACAATTGTCCAGCTCTTTGGCAAGATCTATCGGCCTGGTGAGACAGTGCGAGGCGTATTTGCAGTGTTGTGTTCTCTTGTTGGCGCTATATTTGTGAGTGGAATCTTTTTGGAAGCTTTGCTGCTGCAAGTGACAAGTTTGTTGTTTGTTGGCTTTTTGTTTGTTATGTAAAAAAGCTAAACGGGCGCGCATAAATTGTCTGGCGCGTTGATAACAGAGGCACTCGACGCAGCTCAGCTTGATAAACATTCTCTCGTTCCTACACAAACAACAACGAGAGAGCCCATGCGGAAACGATTTAAACGCACACACTGGCACCCGCCGCCCACTCACACATACACTCGCACCTTGGGCTGTCATTCAAGGTTGCTAACTAGAGATGAGCGATCAGCGGTAGCGTTGTTGTCCGAGTCGTGTCACGCAGCTTTACTGCTTTAAAAATTTTGCAAATTATGAAATAATTGTAAAAATATCGATGTTATATATTAAAAAACTAGTTTTGTAACTAAAGAGAAAAACTAAATCCACTAAAAATAAAAAAAAATTAGCTTAAGATCAAGTTTTTGAAAGAATTTAATGCTGGAAATCGCATTTTTTGTGGACAACTAAATTGAGAACCTGAATTACATAAAATAAAATTGTCAAATTAATCAATTGTAATTACATCAATTTATTTCGATTTATTCACGACTCGTCGCCCATCCCTGTGGCATGTGACATGAGCGCCAAATTTGAACTGTCAAGAGCAGAACCCGAAGCGTAACAGCGCCTTTATCGCTTATCTTGCGCCAGCAAATAGATAGTGGGGCTATATACTCCTCCTTCTTATCCGCCTGCCCATCGGATTTGCATCGATGTTTGGAGCCGTACTGCTTTTTCAACCTGTCTATTTTTCTGCCTCGTTTCACGCACACACACATAAAGCAGGCCCAGGGATTGGCATCGCCACGAACTCTGGAAATACCTCCTCCGATCTCCAGTTGCGACGCCAACGTGGTCGGGCCTCTGCCGTCGTCGTCGTCTTTCAGTTGCGCAATTATTTAATGTTGGCCGCAAGTCTTGTGGGTCGCAGAAACGTTCTAACCCTGCCGGCGTTCAATTCATGGAGGACGCTCCTCCGGACCTCTAGACTCCGCTTATTATCAACGGCAGCGCTGCGACCCGAACTGAGGGTGAGAGGGAACCGAGATCAGCAACTGCCACAGTTAAGAAGGGGGTAAGTTTTAGAGGCTTTAATTTAAACCCAGCAGTGTTACATCCATTCTCTTGAAGCTTTAAGGCCATGGAAATTCCAGCGGATGTCTTCCGCGGCGTGACGGATCGCTTTGAAGGCGTCACAGTGGATGGACGTGAGGAGAAAGTGGATAATACCAGCAGCTTTAGGGATAAACTAAAGAGTGAGTACACGGGAAGGTCTTTTAATATATTTTTATACCTTAAACCTTTAAAAATCTCACACAGAATCCCTGGACTTTTGGACGGCGAACAAGAAGCGAGCAATTTGGTTCCGTGTGTACAAGGAACAGGCCGACTGGGTGCCCGTACTAGCGGAAAACGGCTTCGATTTCCATCATGCCCGCACCGGAGAGGTAGTTCTCTACCGCTGGCTGCCCCAGGACGAGTCCAGCAATCTGCCCACCTATGCGCACACGCTCATGGGCGTGGGCGGTCTGGTGATCAACGAGAAGGACGAGGTCCTAGTGGTATCCGATCGATATGCAATGATACCCAACAGCTGGAAACTGCCGGGCGGCTATGTGGAGCCGCGGGAGAATCTCATCGATGCGGCGATGCGAGAGGTGGCCGAGGAAACGGGCATTCGCACCGAGTTCCGTTCGGTGGTCAGCCTCCGGCATGCACATGGCGGCAGCTTCGGCTGCTCCGATCTGTATGTAGTGGTGGGCCTCAAGCCCCTCAATTTGGACTTTAAGCGCTGCGAGCGTGAAATCGCCAGGCTGCAGTGGATGCCGGTGGCCGAGTTTCTGGAACATCCGCAGGTGCATCAGACCAACAGACAGTTTGTTCGCACCTATCTGGACTATCAGCAGCGGGGGCTGGCCATCACCTGTCGCGACGATGTCCACCAGGTGCTGAAGAAGAAGTACAACCTGTATTATGTGGAGCAACAGGAGGATTCCGACAAGGCGTGAGATTCTTTATTTCTGTGGCCAAATTATTAGTGCAATTTTTTAGTAGGTCAAACAGCACAACTAATATGTTTATACTTTAGATAAATAAATGAGATTTTTTTTATTTTACGTATGTGTTTTTAGTTTTTCTTTTGGTTTTTAGTTGTTCTGTTTTGTTTTGTTTGTTTTAAAGTTTTCAAAGTTACATTTGTTTATCAAAAATACGTTTTTTAAGTCGCTGTTGTATATGTATACATAAAAAACCTAGGAATTTTGGGTGGACAGAGCTGTAAAAGTGACAATACATCCTTGAATTGTTTTATTAAAATTTTAAATTATGTGAAAAGCATAATTGCTTACCCTGAAGCGATTTAAACTACCCTTAAATGTGTATTATTTAGATTTTTAGGAAGGCAATTAATTACCCTAAATAGTTAATTTAAATTTAAATTAAGAAGGTAATTAATGACCCTAAATAGTTAATTCAAATTTGTGTTTGTTGCTGACACCTGTGTCTGATTTTGAAAGACATTAAATTTGGGAATTGCGAAAGAAGAGACAATACAAAAATATAGTTTTATAACTTTTTTTAAATAAATAATAATTATTACTATAATTTCCCTTTAAGATATTTAATGTTAAAAGTGTAATATAAAGTTCCAGATAAGAAGACAAATTATAGAAACATAGTTTTCGATTTTAAGAAGTTTTAATTAAGATGAATACTTCTGCCAAAATATTATTAAGAGAACTATAAGTAAGGTAAACAAAATGCAGCAAAAAATAAAGTGTATACCTTTAATATCAAAGCAAACTGAATTTAAGTGAAATATGTAAGTTGTACTATAAATGAATGGTTAAAAATCAATCAGTTGATTTTAAGTAAAAACTATCAGGAAAATTCAGAGAATACAAAATAATTTTAAAACACAGCCGAAAGCCACAGCAGCTATGGGTGTTATTCATACTGTAACCTAATTTGTAATTAGGAATATAGGGTACAAATAAATAAATAATGTTTAAAACAAACATGCATTTATAGGACCCTGTAAATGTACTGAATAAAATAACAAATTGAATGAACCAAAGGACTTAATGGCAGTTAATTATCCTCAGAAGTTAATTACCCATAAATTGTTTTCAATATTTCATTTATTTTTCATACTCTGAAGTTGTGCACTCTGCATACATATTTAAATCATCAATAACATGATTACAATTTCATTCTCTTTTGATAACACATTAGAATTACAGCTAAAAACTATTTGCTTTATTTAAGAAATGAAAAGGAAATGTTTAAATAAATGTATCATATATAAATATACGAATTTTCTTTAGACACCTTTCCTGCTTTATTTCCCCAAATAAATCCAACATCTACAGAATCTACATGATCTACGTGATGATCAACAGCAGGTCCCGAAATCAAGGGACCTGGTCAGGCAGTTCAAAGCTCAAAGGGTAAAACCAAGTTACAGTTTGAGAAAATTACAGAAAATCAACCATTTCTAGAGACCTGTGAGCTCGGAGAGCGGCCAAATGCGGCAGAGCACGCGGCTGCGGATAAGGCCGATGGGTATGGGTCCGTAGTAGCGCGAATCGGAGCTATTGGCCTTGTTATCGCCCTCAATCCAAACATGGCCTCTGGGCACATAGTCCCTCACCATTACCGGCTGGGTCTTTAGGTTGCTAGCCCCATCGCCGCCGCCGCCGCCGCCGCCACCAGTCTCCGGACTAAACTCGTTCTCGATGGGATGCGGCTTCTGGGTGAGCACCGGGTCCCCGGACACGGCCACGATCCGCTTGCAAATGAACTGGCCGGCGTTGATAGGGGAAATGGCAATGATGATGTCGCCGGGACGGTAGGTGCGCCAGTGCTTCGACAGGCGTTCGGTGAGCAGGACATTGTCCGAGTACAGCGTGGGCTCCATGGAGGGTCCCTTGCACTGGCGCCCAGGATAACATAAGAGAAGATATAATCAGAGATACGGAGCAGCCATCAGAGGGGCAACTCTTACCAGGACAAAGTCACCGATGTACTCGAAGGTGCAGTGTGTCATGGCAGCGTAGGCCACCGCGTAGCGCACTAGGCGGCCCAGACGAGCGAGGACCTTCATGGCAATCCCTCAGCGGTTCAGGGCATCGCCCGTGTCTTGGTCCCGGTCCGAGTGAAGAGCAGAACACGCCAGAATTCGGTTCGGAAAGATGTTTACGTTGTGTAAAATCCGGCCCAGGGCTGCACAGCTCCACCTGTGCATCAGCTGACAAGAAAGAATGCGAAGCAAACCAATGTGGCGCGCAATTCAAACGTCTGAAAGGGATGGACCGCGAAGTGGAGAGCTTATTTATACCTTTCATTGATCAATTTTGACTATAAATGTAGGGCCTAGTTGGTTCCGAAGAAAATTATGAGAAATATACCTCAAAAACTTAGCAAACAATTTTAAAATGTATTTTAAATTCCAGTTCTATTTTTAAAATTCAAATTAAGTTTAGGGATGGAAGAAAATATTTATATGCAGATATTGAATCGATGTTTGATCTAACCGAGGCCGATAATTGCGCGATAATTTGATGTTATATTCGATATATCACAATCTTTTCTTTTAAAACTGTGTTAACTGCGTCAAAGAACTAAAAAGTTAAAAGAACCATTATTTGAAATTAATTTAAAAAGGAATTAAAAGGTTAGTAATTACAGTAAAGAATGCAAATTAAATAAAATGGATAAAATCGATTTTTTATAACATTTTTAAATAAATATAAATTCAGAATGCAGATTTATTAGCCCTTGGAACAGTTTTCCGAATTCAAATAAATGTATTTTTAGCTCATTTATTATATATTTAATTTAATTTAATTATAAATTAAATTTGACCAAAATGGTGGAGAATAAATATTTAAATGTTAATACTCCTTTCGGGGTATTATAATATCAGCCAGAAGCACCAAACACAGTGAAGGAGTCATTTCCGACCCTATAAATCATATATAATCTTGATCAGCGTCAAAAGCCGAGTCGATCTAGCCGTGTCTGGTAGAATAAAAATTTTTCGAAATTTTTAAGGGGTTAAATGTTAAAATTGTAAAAAAAAAGTTGCTAAAAAATTAATTTTAAAATAAATTGAAATTCAGTATGCAGTTTTATTAGTCTTATAAAAACCAACTCAGAAAAGTTTTCCGCATTCAAATTAAATTTGGATTAAATTATAAATGTATAATTATAAAATCCAATTGTTAGCTGCAGGGGTATACAAACTTCGGTGGAATGAAGTTAGTTTCCTTTCTTGTTTTAATTTAATTCAAAATACCTTCAAAGGAAAGGAACAAATCATGATGGCAGCTCCTGGAAGCTAATGCTCTTAATTTCAGCTTGACTTTGTTTCAAATAAATACTTAACTGAAGGCCATAGTTGCTCTGGCTTTAAAACATTGTAATAAATAAATTACAATAAAAAATAATAATAATAAATACTCCAAATTAACACATCCATTTTCGTTTATTTCCTGCAGGTCTCCAATTACATTTGCTTTTGTTTTTTGTTAATGCTTACGATTAGAAATACACATTAGTTACATTGAGAGAGTTGCGTCTGACAATTGCTGGTAGGAAGGAGGTCTTGTTGAATCGAACAAAATGAGATATATATCCTGGAAATATACACGCCGACTCTGCCCTGTATACAGCCTGTGTATAGTATATATATATATATATGTATATATATGTAAAATATATAATGTGTAAGCGTCACGTCACAGAAATGTATTTAAACTAAAGGCCAAATAAATATATATGCAACAGCTACGGGCTACCGGCTACCGGCTACACTCTAAGACTATTCAAATTCTTCTCTGTGTTTCCTGGAACGCATCGCGCTTAAATTTCCTTTACTTTCAATTCAAAAAATAATTGCTGCATTCCGTAAAAAACTAAAAAATAATGAAATACAAAATAAGGTCAACAATCCTTGCAATAGCGCATAAAAATAGTTTAAATTCTACTAACACACACGTCCTATTTGGTTGCCTAATGCCCTTCATATACATAAATATGCTGCTCATCTCATCTCAACCGATCTGATCTGTTCTCTGATCTCTACGTCCTCTCTTAAGGTTTCATTTGCTGTTTTTGGAATCAAGATTTTTGTTTCGCTAGAAGTTCGAAGATTTACTCCAGTTTCTTGCCGGCGCCGCCGCCCACCGACTCCGTTTTCTGTCGCTTCTCCTGCCGCTCGCGCACATCCACGGCAGCCAAATCAATGCCCGCCACATAGGCGTGCATCACCGAGATCAAAGCCTTGAGCACGGCAAAGGGGCCCGTGAGGAAGGCGAGTATCTTGAAGAGCGAGGCTCCAAATACTGCAAAACGTTACAAAGTTGATTAGGTTTCATGGGAATATGAGTTGGGAGCCCCATAGACTTACTCAGCGGTCCGTAGGTGAAATGCAAGAGATACAAGCACACGTAGAACAGCTCATTGACGCAGCACATAAAGGTGAGTATGTCCTTCTGATAGTACAGCCGCATAATAAAGTTCTCGTTGACCTTGTGCGAGCTGCGACCCACCACAACGCTCCTAACAAGGCAATGCAGAAAGAAGATAGGAAACATATACATATTAACTTATTATCCAATATACATACGTCTGCATGAAGAGCCAATGGCAGGCCACATCGATGGCAATGGACAGCTGGAACCAGAACATGTGCTGGGGATAGAAGTAGGCCAGGGTGACCAGCAGGCCAGTGGTGCCGCATCTATCGGTCAACTGGTCCAGCATGGCGCCAAACCGAGTACCTAGCGAGAGAAAGAGAGTTGAAAATAAGTATAAACAACCTAAAATATAGGGAAAATCCTCCCGATATGCGGCCTTATTGCAGGCACTTCGTCATCGCTGGGCCGTGACCATATCGGCGCTCGCTATTTACTGAATATACACATAGATATATCGGCAGATAAGAAGCGCTAGAGCGACGCAGGGCAGGGGCCGAGCCAGGTGTTTGATTCGGCGCACGTATGCGGACAAAGTGCGATCAGATAGACTAGTATTAAGGGAATCATCGCTGTTCTTACTCTGATTGAAGGCCCGGGCGGCGTGTCCATCGACGGCGTCCAGCAGGGCGGAGGTTACATAACACCAGCCGGCGATCACATAGTTGGTGGACATGAACCAGAAGGCGATCAGGGCCAAAACGATGCGGGCATAGCCTGTGGAATGTGGACATATAAAAAATCAATTGAAAACATCGATAACTTGTCCATTGGGGGAGGAGAAGAGGGGTAGGGGTTGTTTTTTTTGCCGGGGTGGCGCTTGCCCCTGAACCTGACTGCGGCTTCCCAGGTTGTCAGGTTACCCAGAAGGAACGCTCGCTCCCCTTGCCCAGCTACCCCACTTAATCCAATTAGCAAAATGCCAAAGTGTGCCTCTGTGTGGCCCATAAATCAACATATTCGATTTGTTTACCCCTCCGGAATCCATACGAAAAAAAAAGAAAACAAAAACAACAAGAAGAACAAGAAGAACAAGAACTCACCGATCAAATTTGGCACAAAAATGAAAACGTTGTCATGCTCGGCTATGGCCATGTTGTGTCCTGTGCCGCTGCTGCTGCTGCTGCTTCCTGTGTGTATTCTGTGTAGGTGCTTGGTGGGGGGTGTTGCTGTGCTTAAATTCCGCCGTAAATGTTGCTGATTTTCCGGAATGTGAGCTCAAAAAAATTGCGACCTTTTGCGATGTATCTGAGCCGATGTGACCAGCACGAAAAACATAGCGCTTAGTGGGACCAGGCTCCGCTGGTAGTGTGGCCGCAGTATGCAAAAATCGGGAATTTTGCTTCTGTTTACCATTTGGTCACACCTGGCCTGGCACAATAAACAAAACATTACAACTTTTACATTTTTTCCCCCAACTTCTTTTGAAGAACCCAAGGAAACGCCTGGCCATAAGGGAATATTGAGTCTTTTGCCGCATCCCGGGCTTCGCCAAGAGTGTGGAACGCCACTGCGAACGCCAAGATGGAGCAAGCGGCTGGGGCAGTGAGTGCCAGTTTGGAGCAATACCTCCGAGCTTCCAGCAAGATCAAAAAGTTCGAGCGAGCCGGCTTCTTCAAGTGAGTATCCAGGAAACAGGAGAAAAGGAGAAGTACTCACCCTGAACCGCCTCTCTGTCAATCCCCCTTTCCTTCCCTTCCGATCTCCAGACGCTTTGCTCCAAGCGTGGGCGACGTTCAGGCGGACTTCCAGCGGCTGGCCTACAGCTTTGAGGAGGCGGGCATCCTACAGTACGCGGCCATGTGCCACATTGGCTATGCCAAGTGCGAGTCGTATGGCGGAGCGCCCCAGCGCGAGTCGGAGGCCTATTTGCGGGCAGCGCGATCCTTTCTGCGGGCCCACAACGAAGCCGGGCGGCTACATCTACGCACCCGGCACTCGGGGTTTCGGGAGGGAGCTCTCCACTGCTACCATCGAGCCGCCGAGCGGGCCGTGGACGGCTGTGTCTTCAAGGCGGCAATTCTGCGAGAGCTGAAGCAGCTGCAATGGCAGCTGGACAGCACCAGCAGCTTCGCCTCGCCCACCCATCAGATTCACGATCTGGAAACCAGCGCGGAGGCTTGCGGCCAGCGGGGGGACTACCGGAGCGCCCTGCAGCACTACGACGACATTGTGGACAATGTGTATGAGCGACGCGGCGCGCGCATGTATGGCGAGCTGCTGCGACGCGTGGAGGTGCTGCGACTGCTGCTCCTGGTTCACCTGAATCTGCCGCCCGCCCGCCAGTCGCCCGCGCACATCAAGCTGATCGAGCACTACTACACCTTGGCTCAGTTCGAGTCGCGTGCAGCCACTGCCGATGGATTGGACGATGGTGGAGCGTCGGTGGAGCGACCGGGCGCCTTTGTGCCGTCGCAGCAGCAGTACGCGCTGGCGGAGATTGCGTGCGCCTGGGTGGAGCGGAAAATGTGCGACCTGAAGCATCTGCTACGTGATTTTGCCATCGAATTCGGGGCCCTCAGCGAGGCGGAACGGCAGCTGCTCCGAGTGATGCACGCGGACCTGGCCAGGAGCTACTAGGCGCCGCACATACTATGTACATCCTAATGTATCACACACACTGACCATGAAATCCCGTGTAACTATCGCTAAGTGTAACCAAGTCTACCAACTAACTAACCTTTGAACGTGCCTACGCGCAACAGAAAACAAATAACAAAAGAAAAAAACAGAAAAAGACGAGTATAATTTACGAAATCGAAGAGAATGTGAAGAGTGAAAGCGCAATAAACGAAACGAAGAGGGAACCATGTACGCAATAAAGAATGTTTAACCATTTAAGCAGACGTGATTTTATGAGAATTGTAGAATAAATAAAGGGAATCGGGAATCGAGGGAAAGTGGAATATTTATTTATAGGTAAGTTTTTCCAGGGAATTTTTAGATTATATAAAATTCAATCCAAATCAAGGTCTGTGCTAGGTTTTTCTGAAAACTTAATATTCATTGGCATTTCTAAATAATTATAAATTATATAAAAATTATAAATACATAACTCGAGCTTGACAATCGCTAGTTTAAGTAAAATAGGGATTAACTATAGTCTGAGGAGACAAAGACGATTGTTAGTTAAGGATTTCAATGTTCTGCGTGCTAAAATCGATTTTTAATCGATTTACATCGTTTTTTCAATTCTAGGGCTTAAATCGTAATTTGTAAGAACCTTTCCTCAATACGTTTTCCATCTTCAATACTAAAATTGATTTTAAATCGATGCTTTTCCCGTTCTAGCCTAGCCAAAGCTCAAAAGGGATATATTAACATATCGATTTTTAATCAATTTACATTCGATTTTTCAATTCTAGGGCTTAAATAGTAATTTTTAAGAACCTTTCATTGCTTCTTCAATACAAAAATTGATTTTAAATCGATGCTTTTCAGTTCTAGCCCAAGATAATGATTTTTAATTCCTTAAGGGGAGGTTCTAGTTAAGAATTTTTAAAAAATCATTCACATTCTTCACAGGGACCAAGATTTGTAAATTGCTAATAACATTTAAAGTTTTTTGCACAAAGCAATCGATTTATGAGGTTTTATTTTTCAAAAATATTCCCGATCCCCCCGGCTAACAACCTGATTAGGCAATGGATAATAATGACATCACTGCACACATTCGGTTTGGTCATTTAATTCGTTTATTATTTATTTTTACCTTTGTCAAGCAACTCTTTGTTTCTCAATTAAGTTATCTAATTAATACGATATTTTGGCTCTGCACTTGTGTTACAATTCCAATTTGTTCAAATATAACCTAGCATAATATCATCCGTGTGTGTTCGTTCCATCGTGTACATGCATTAACTTGCATCCAGCTCTTATCGCTCTGTATAAATATCGAATATTGATATTGAATCTCTGTCTAAGCACACACAGAACGCGTCTCCTGGGAGGGCAGTTGTTGTTATAGCGAACATTTTCAGAACGTTTTCAATTATTATATTATTGTATTGTAGCTTTAATTGTTTAATATATGTATATATATATGTATGTATATATATATTTATGTATAAGGCGTAAATAAATTACAAAAAATAAAAATATACTTTTTATATTTATGTTTTATATATGAAACCTAGCGAAGAATTAAACGAAATTACATAAGCGCAAGATCACAAGCTGTTTGTAGTTGTTGTTTGTTTGTTGGTTGGTTGGTTGGTTGGTAGTTCCTCCTGTTGCTTCCATAACTATTATATTATATATTATTATATATACCATTAATTTTTTATTTTGTTTAATTCGACACATAAAAAGAAAAAAATTCAGCTAAAATTTGTGTGTTATCCCCGTGTTTGTTGTGTGGTTGCTTCGCTTTGCTTTGTTTATTGTTTGTGGATGCTTTTACTGCGTAATTTGGTGAAAACTCAAGACTAATTTCGACAGTAAGTAATACGACGACGAGGGCAGCGCAGGGGAGGAGGTCGATGATAGTTGCCTGAATGTCTCTGTGTGTGTATGCTGGTGTGCAGGTGTGTGTGTGGTATGAGCCTGGTAACTAACTCTAGGATAGCATCTACTTTCCCGCCTTGGCCTTCTTCTCGTTCTCGGAGGTGATCTTATTCTTCAGATGATCCTTGTAGTCCAGAATGCCGCCCTTCCACTTGGTCACCGTCTCCTTTTCGCACACCCAAATCTCCTCGGCCACCTGGAAGGGTTTTTTGTTAAAGAGTTATTCAAATTATATTCAAAGAAGTTCGATATCATATCGAAAATACGGTAAACTTAGATAAATAGATGCCGATAAGTATCGAATTAAACTTTAAGTAGATATGCAAATTCTCCAAAAATCAATTCAGCATCTATACATCATTATTATCTCCTATAGAACAGCTTAAACCGATGGTTACTTACTTGATTAATCAGACGGAAATCGTGACTAACTAGAACCATGCCGCCATCGAAATCGTTAATCGCATCGGCGAGCGCATCGATCGTCTCCATGTCCAAGTGATTGGTCGGCTCGTCAAGCAACAGCAGATGCGGCACCTGCCAGGCCAGCCAGGCGAAGACGACGCGACACCTCTGGCCATCGGACAGCTGACGGATGGGACAGACCTGCTGGCGACCGGTGAGGCCATAGCGACCGATTATCTTGCGCATCTCCTCCTTCTCCTTGACGTCGGGAAAGGCGCGCATCATGTACTCCAGCGGACTGGCGTCCAAATCGAGCAGTTCGTGCAGATGCTGGTGATAGCGGGCAATGCGCAGATGCGAGTTCTTGCGTATCATTCCGGAGGTGGGCACCAGATCGCCGTATAGCAGTTTAAGCAGAGTGGATTTGCCGGCTCCGTTGGGTCCCACAAGGGCGAGACGTGTGTCCAGATCGATGCCAAACTCCAGATTCTTGTAGATCCACGGCGTTTCATCATTGTAACGGAAATTCACGTTCTGCAAATGAAATTTTGATAGAGTTCCCCTTGATTCCTCCAAGAGAAATGTATTCCTCCAGCGGACAACACTCACCTGCACCATGATCACAGGCGGCGGCACCTTGCCGCACGATGGGAAGTAGAAGTTAAGCACCTTGTCGTCCGACACCTTCTCCGTCAGTCCCTGGGCCACCATCTTGGCCAGCGTCTTCTCCTTGGACTGCGCCTGTCGCGCCAGCTTGGCGGAGCCGTGACCAAACCGAGCGATATAGTTCTTCATGTGCGAAATCTGATCCTGCTCCCAGTTGTACTGCTTCATCTGGTTCTCCAGCAGCTCCATGCGGGTGCGCACGAACGCCTCGTAGTTGCCGGTGTAGTACTTGAGGTGCTTGCCCGTCAGGTGGATGATGTTTGTGCAGACGCCGTTGAGGAAGTCCTGCGAGTGCGAGATGAGCACCAGGATGCGCTTGTATGTCTTCAGCTCCTCCTCCAGCCACACGCACGCGTCCAGATCCAAGTGATTCGTCGGCTCGTCGAGCAACAGCAGATGGGGCTTTACGAACAGGGCGCGGGCGAGGGCAATACGCATCCGCCAGCCTCCGGAGAAGTCCTTGGCCTGTTTCTGTTGCATGGCCTTGTCGAAGCCCAGACCGTGCAGGATGCGGGCAGCCTTGACCTCGGCGAGATCGGCGGACATATCGTCGAGCCGTTCATAGATATCGATCAGCTGCTCCTGCGCGTCGTCCTCCTCGCTCATGGCCAGCTCCTCGGCCAGCTTCTCCAGCTTAATGCGCTCCTCGTCCACCTCCATGACGCACTGCAGGGCGCTCTTCGAGCTGGCCGGTATCTCGCGCGTCAAATGGAAGATATCGATGTGCGGCGGTATGGGCACCTCGCGTCCACCGAGCACCGCCAGCAGCGAGGATTTACCGCATCCGTTCAGACCGATTAGACCGTATCGCCGGCCGCAATTCAACTCGAGCATGGTGTCCTGCAGCAGCTCGGAGCCGAAGAACGTGATCGAGAAGTTGGCGATCTTGACATCACGCGAACGCGGATGCACCGCCAGCGATCCGGTGCAGGAGCGGGCTTCCGCACTGATCCTTGCCTCCTCCTCCAGCTTGGCGCATAGCTTCTCCTCCTCGGTCAGTTCGCGTTCCGGCTGCCCGTTGGCCTTCTTTGTGGAGGGTATCTGTTGGATCTTCTTGTTGCGAGCATCCTTCTTGCGCTGCGCGTCGCGTTTCTTCGAGTCGGATGGCATTCTTCTTTAGTTTTTAAGTATTTAAGTTTTCGAAGGGCTGCAAATGCGAATTATGAGCATTACTTTATGAGAATTACATATATTGGGATTTATTTGAAGCGGAAGGAAGGGCCTGTGACATGTGAGTGGGAATTTGTAAAGATTCCAGCAGCTCGCAACGTAGGCTTTTAAGCCCGATTAAAACGTCTCAGTTAGACCCTTTTCTATATTCTCCTTGCTGAAGTTCTTCTATTTAAATAAAAACAGGTTATTCTTCAGATAATCTCCGAGAATTCAGAGCGAATTTCCACAAGAAAACATAGCAGTTGGTTTGCAATAAACAGTCTTGGGAAAGAAAGCAGATGTAAGCGAGGTCTGACTGAAAATGGC
>JAEIHY010013617.1:0-12312 GCA_018904565.1 Drosophila tsacasi | reverse complement strand
CGTTGTCATCAAAAAGTTGATTTTCGCAACGTATCTCTATCTTTCCGGCCATTGTGCGACCATTCTCATTGTTTTTTGGTCAGTTTCCGAGTTGAGCGTAAATAAAACGTAAATGAATGCATTTTTAAGCGCTTTCTGCTTCGGCTTCGGGTATGCATTAATTTTAAACAATTTACCTGGGGGGCGCATATGCGAAATTTTTATTTTAAAGTCCGGCAGAGAACAAAAGCGAAACTGGTAGCTGGGAAATAAGGAGCCAGTGAGCCAGCGAGCCAGTGAGTCAGCGAGTCGGCGAGTCTGGTACCCCGGGGTGAGCCTCCCTGTGGCTGCTGCAGCTGCAGCCACTTCAATTTCAAAAGCATCAGCTCCTGGTCCCGGGCTATGGTCCTGCGGTGGCCATTGGCCGCTGGCCACTCCACCTCGCCTCCACCAGATTGGCTTTTCCTTTGCTCTCTCTCCCTGTGTGTGTGCCATGCTGCCTTATTTCAATTTTGCTGAAGTTTTCTTTAGAGTTTCCCGGCCGAGAGTGCCAGTGATTTTCCCCTTAGTGCCTGGCTTTAAGCCAAGTTCAATGTTTGATTAGCCCGGCGCCCTCCTTTCGCCCTGCCTGTTTGCTGGCCGCTTATTAAGCATACGCCTCGTTGTGCGCAAATATTTGAAATGTCTGGCATTTAGCGACTGTGAAATGTATTAATTATAGAGGAGCCGCGTGCGTTGACCGCAAAAGCCGCACACAAAATCGGTAAATGAAATTGAAGCCAAAGCGTATGGCATGGCATCGCCTGGCATTTTGGCAATGATAAACTAACTAACGAATTTCATTTATGGCTGATGCTGCTGTTGGCCAACTGCAGCGGTAGTTGCAGCAGCGGCAGCAGTTGCGGTTGCAGTGGCAGTGGCTGTTTCAAAAATGTCAGTTCTGTGTGAAATGGCAAATAATAAGAACGATAAAGCAGAGAACCAACGAAATTAACAGGCGAGATTGTTTAAAAGCAAAAAATTGTATACCCAGAGTGAAGCAGAAAACTCTGGATATTTGAATGAACCAAAAAAAGTGTCGAAAAGTATGCAATGGTATTTTTAATTTTGCGTTTGCTTTGGAACTTAATTGAAAATTCAAATTGAAATAAATATAAAAACTCATAGGTATTTGAATTAGCCAAAAATGGTGTTCGAAAATATGCAATAATATAAATATAATATAAAATATGAAAAATCTCTTAAAAATCCAATTTTAAATAAGTTAAATGGAAATTTTTTTTATGCAATCACTATAACACACAATATAAAACCTTAGAGTATTTTTATTGACAAAAAAATGTGTCTTAAAGTATGCAAGATTTTAAATTGATTATTTAAAAACACCCTTTTACATCTTTTAATTAAGAATTTCTGTGATAAGCCTATTTTTATTAAATACAATTTTTTTATAAAGCTCAAAACTATGTGTAACAACAAGAAAAGACCTCTCCAAATCTCGTAAGTAAAGATCTCAGTTTCAAGACCTTAAGAATTACAATTTTTAATTCATTGTTATCGGTAGCCAGGCCTTCCTGTTTCTGCTTTAAAAATGCCAAAAGCAATTTCATGTTAATTGAATGCCAATTTAATTTGACCAAATTAAGCGTGTTTAACAATAATTGCCCACTTAATGATAAACACTGACTGCAACTGGACACTGGACTTGATTAAGGTGCGGAGCCATGGAAACATCGAATCCGATGACGACAAATCCTGGCTAAACAATCTGCACGATTTTAATTACGATTTTCAATTAAAGCGCGACACAGAAAAGCAATTTGCGATTGGCTCCGATTCCCTGAAAATCTCCATATTCAATAGCAAATAGCTAATGGCCAATGGCCAATCGTCAGAGAGTCATCCCCTTGCTCATCCTCCCCATGTTTTCCGTCTTACCTTTTCAGATATTGCTGTATCCGGAGGAGGGTTGGGCGCGGACCGCCTCGTCCAGTTACTGGACCATCACGCCTTGCTGGTGGCAACCGAATCGCTGTCGCATCGTCGAGTGCTCTGGCACCCAGCGGCGTGCGACGAAGGCCCGGATGCTGCCGCTGGAGCAACAGGGCTCGCTACTGATTGCCGGACACTTTCGCCGGACAACGCCGGCTCCGGGAACTGGAGTAGCGACTCCGGGGGCGACCGCAGCGGGTCCTGGAAGCCTGGCTGCACCAACGCCCACTCCGGCGACACCTGCAACAACGGCCGCAGCCGCAGCTGCTGCAATCCGGACGCGTGCAATGGGCGGTGGCTGTGACAAGTCACTGGCGTCCGCGTGGAACGACGAGTTCAAGCTGTATCTGACGTCAAACATCTCGATGGAGGACTACAACATGGGCTACTGCCTCACCGGGTTCGTGGAGCGTCGCTGCCAGGTGACAAACACCTTTCAGATGACCCACTTTGCCGTCATCAAGCGGCAATGGCCACCGTCGCCGTCCAATCTGAGTAACTCCTAAGGCTCTCTCCCCTTGCATCCCAACTTTTGTAAATGTGATCCGATCTATAGTTTCAAATTGGAAACAAAAAGAAAGAATATTTGTAATTAGAGGCCTTTTTATGTTTTTACTTTTTGAGGAATTTAAAAAACTTGATATATATAACAAGAAAGCTAGGTTTTCGTCTAATAAACCTTTTAAAAATGTTTATAAATGCCACATAAATCTATAAGGTTTTGAAATCATTTTAATAAGTGTCTTAAAGATTGCAGTTATTATGATTTTACATTAAATTAAAGACGGTTTGCTACAGTTTTCAATAGAATAAGTTTTTGGCATCATTTTAGTAATAATTTTTAAACTGATATTCTTTTTTACAACTCGAATAAATTCCTTGAAAGTAAAACCTGAAAAAGGCCCAATAGATACTATTTAAGTTCTTAGATACTAAGTAGAGCGAAATTTATGTTGTGCAATCTTGAACTAAAATCAAAATAGTTTGGAAAATCTAATGGAAAGATGTACCATAACACTGCTAGATCTTAAATGTTAACAACTTATTGACACAAAAGGTCTTTAGCCGAGAGTTTACAAACAAATTCAGTGCATGTTTAGTGCGTAAATTGTAAATTTAACTTAAAGTTAAAGAGAAATTAAAAAAAAATTAAAATTAAAAAGAAAAACAAGAACTAGGAAACCAAAACAAAAACTTTACGTGTGCTTTCAGTGTTGTGTAATATGAAAAACGGAAACGAATAAAAGAAAACAAAGTACTAGTAACTGTTAAATGCTAAATGCAGCTAAACCGCTTTTCCAACTCGAACCCACACACACACACACCGAAGCACACACACACTCGCACACTTAAGCTCGGGCGGCTACTTAATGCTTCAAAAAAGTGCAACAAATTGAAACTTGTGCTTGTCGAAGCATGTGATTGTGAGTGCTCCGCTATAAGCGGCTAAACTACATTCCCAAGAGAGTGTGTATATGCGTGTGTGTGTATGCGTGTGTGTGTGTGCGAGCTGGCGCTCTCTTCTACTACATACAACTATGTACTTTAACGGCCATGTTTGCGAAACCTATTGCCTTTAAGCTTTAAAATATAAGCACAACTCAGCGCAGGCGAGCACAAGTCAACAGCTTCGAGCGCTGGCCATTGCCACTAAACGTTCTTCGAGTTGCGAAGTGAGAAACAGTTTCAGAACAATTTAAAATTTTAATCAATTATTCAACAAGCTGTTAAGCAACAACAATACTTGTTAGACTTGCGACTTAATTTAAGAGCAGTTTGAATAGTTTTTGCCTAGTTTTCTATTCCGTATAACGATCTTTAAATAGCAGGGTCACACCAAGACTTAAATATGTTTCAGATATGAGCTTGGTCACTCTAGATTTCGTTTCTATTCTAAATTTTGTACCAAAAAGCACGAAAACCGTTTAGTGGCAGCAACCAGAATGCTATCTGTCCAAATCTGAGATTGCCTCGCCAACTCTAAAGCTAATCTAGAGAACTAAGCCACTTAAGCCCTCTATCTCTCTCACACCAACTCACCCACTGACCCCCACTCACTCATGCTACGGCTCTGTCCCTCTCATTCACTCTCTTATTGAGCATGATACGCAACGTATATCAACAATTCGTCCAATAATTGGAGTCTTTCGGCGCCACAAATTGCCAAGCGTCGATGTTGGCAAGGCCGAAGCTCCAATTGCCAAAAACCCTAAGTGTTAAAAAAGAATGAAACCAAAACGTAAGGAAAACCAAAGCTACATTAGTCGAAACTCAACTTAGGATAAGTGATAGTTTCAAAATCAATATTTACAAGCTAGAATATGAATCTATATATATATATATGGAAATCTATATATTTGTGTGTAGGCTGAACATTTTTGCGTATATATACATATATATATCGGTGTATTTATATAACTGTATTGCGAATACACTTATACAATAACATTTTTGCTGTAGTTCGCATAGCTCGCTTTTAGGCGCTTTTACACGCAAGCGAATAAGGCAGACATCCTCTTGAATCCTTTATTTGCTTCAGACCGATCTCCCCCTGCCACTTTACTCCTAAACTAATTGATATTTAAGTATCAAGTACCTGCCAGAATCAACAACAACAACAACAACAACAACAAGAACAACCAAATAAAAAAGTTTAAATATAAATATACATAAATATTTATTGAGCCATTATGTCTGTGCAAATATTTGTGTCCATTTTGATTAGAATACAAGCAAATAAAAAAACCAAACAAACATATTATTATTTTTTTTAGAAAAACAATCTAAATATTCAAAACAAACACACACTTGATGTCGTCTGAATTGTATAAATGTTTAAAATTACTGTGAGATTACCCCTCTCTATCTCTCTGTGTGTAGCAAATTTTTCTGCGCCTCTGCTTAAAATAAACAAACAACAGACACGCGTTCAGCTTCAAGCCGAATGTACAACACTTTAATACAAATTGAACAAAAATCACGCAATGAGCTTTTTTGTAGTCAAATCGATGAAATTTCTATAAAAAAAAAAAACAAAACAAAACGAAACAAAAAACCTTTTTAAATAGCAAAAAAGAAAACCCAGTAAAAACACAAGTCCGTGCCACGTGAGCAGCAATGGTAATTAGTTAATATTAAGCTTCTATCGACATAAGCGATGTAAACAAGCATAATTAGAACTAAGATAAATTGGTAGAAAAAGCGGCAAGAATTAAATAAAAGCAAAAATCAAATCAGATGGAAATGCAAATTAAAAATATTAATTGAAATCAAACATGTTGATATACACACATAAATCGAGCAAAAAAAAAAGGAAAAAAGGAAACAAGGAAGGACAACAAATGCAATTTGAGCCGCCGTTGGTAGAAATGTGTAATGAAAATAAATAACCCTGAGCTGGGGGAAATTGAAAATGAGATTTAACAGAAATCAAAAACATTAAAAATAAAGAAAGAAAGCAGATAATGTTGAGCTTTTTTTGTTCTCTGGGAATTAAATGGAATCTAGGTCGAATAAATAACAGATCAAATGAAGAGGTGGTAATGTATTTTACTAAAAGGTTCATTCAAGAGGGCTTAACGCGGATCTAGTGGATATACCTATTATAGTGGCATCGCCCTAGAAGTTCATCCTCTGAGTTCCATTCAAATCAATCGCTAAAATATGCTTTTGTGCATATTTAATCATTTAACTCGGCTCTCGTTAAGCCGCTCTTGCAACCTCCGGCCATTTGCCAGCGAATCAGAGCAGGATCTAACCCCTGAAGTGCGCCAGGCCATTAACTTTTATCTCTGTGCGCGATTCACGCTTCTGTCTTGTTTCGTTTACCCAGCCAAGGACGAGTGGACACTTCAGCTCACCTGAACACCAGCACCAGCACCACCACCTGCATCTGCACCCGCTGCTGGGGCCCGGCGGCATAAATCGCGCCCTCAGTTCCAACTTTCAACAAAGATGTAAGCCAAGTTAATTGCTTTTTGTTGCCTTTTTTTCAGCTCGCTTTTGCCGTGTTGCCGTTTCTGTTGCCGTTGCCTCTGCAATGTCAACAATGAAACTAACGTCAGCCAGCTACCGTTCTCCTAAACACTCTTCGGGCATATCCTTCACCTGCAGGACCCCAGGACCTGACGCTGCTGCTGTTGTTTTTGCTGCTCCGGTGCTTATTTGAACAGCTCTTCACAAACGAGAAGTTAGCAACATGGAAGCATTTACGAGGCGCATTTCGCGCTACCATTTTGTTGTCCTGGCAGACAAACGGCTCAGCCCTCGGCGGCCCCCTCGAGTCCTGGCCTAAACCTTGAGTACAGAAGGGCCAAGAGCCCAATGCTAGAGTCAAGAAAAGCGGAGACAAATCAGGAAATGGAAATGGTAATTTCTGCAGTCAAGATGGAATATATTTTCATTAAAATTCACAGAGGCTGCAGACACTCACACTATCACTTATAATATTTGGATTGGAGTTTTAAATATATTCTACCCATTGCCGAATATATATATAAATAGTTCGCCAAAGTAAGCCATCTGAAAATCCCTTTTATCTGACAATGAAACTCGTTTCCCTTGAAGAATTTATGCCGGGGAATCCAAAGGCCAGGGGCACTATTATTAATGATAAATAACAGAGCATTTGAAGGGACAAAGCAAAATTGGAAGATTTTCGCTTGGGTCCTCAATCAATTTACAATTCATGGTGTAAGCCGAGAAAAAGCCGACGCTAGAAATCGAAATCAGTCGACTGTGAATATTGCAAAATGAGCTTCCGCCTTTCGCCTTGGCTCCCAACTTCCGGCAACAATTTCCGTTTCCTCATTACCTTATTTTTTCATCGCCGAAGTCAGGACTTTGTGAAAGAACATGGGGCAGGAAGGGGGGCAGGCCTGGGTCCCTGAACGGGGGCGTGTTCCTGCCTCCTGCCATATGACAATTTATTACGCTCGGAGCTTCGATTTAAATTGCTTGACAATTATTACACAATGACGAAGGCAACGTCGCGTCGCCGAGGACGACAAATGAAAAATGTTCCCGTTCGACAATTTACCAGGCGGCACAGGCACTCTCCTCTCCTCGGATTCTCTTCATTGGCCCCCGCCCCAGAATTAATGATGGCAAATTTGCAAAGTTCACAAATTTCTTATTAGTAGTCCATGGCTGAGGAAGCTGGAGGCTTCTCCCGGCAGCACCCTCATCACCGTTCTGCGCTTTGGGTTCATATTTCATTTTAGGCAGTTAGTTTTCCAGGCGGAGGTGGTGATGGTGGTGGTGGTGAATGGTGCACCACCCTGCGGTTTTAAGTTTTCGCACTTTTGCCACCAGGCAGAGCGGAATTTCCCAAGCGCTCTAATTTGAATTTTAATTGAGGTTCTCTTTGTGGTTTTCCTCGCATTTTTTTCGTCTGTTTGTTTGGTTGGTTGCTTGCTTTGAAAATTAACAATAATTATAAATAATTAATATGCCGAGCAGGTTTTCCTTGGGGTTTGGGCTCCGGGAGTCGGAAATACGTGACTGAGATTACTTCGGGAAAGGAAAAAGAATGCCCAATCATGATTATGATTTATTTAAAAATGAAAAGAAAATGTGTTGGGAGTTTGCCCAAAATCTGGCTTTACGACTTGCTAAGTGCTCTTTAGTTCGGCGGCCTTTATCCCTCAATTGAAGCCTCTTTGTGAATGTTTGACAGCGCCAATAAATGAAAAATACATTTTTGTGCGATGCAAAATCAAATCAGAGTGAAAATCTTTTATATATTTTTATACAATTCGAAAGGAAAAACAAAAAGAACTGGACATGTAAATCATCGACGGCAGCAAATAAATAAAAAATCAAATGAATATGCAAATGTAAAACAAATAAAAAATCGCTTTCTCTGTCAAGGCAAAAGGCGGCCGGATTGCATCATATATATCTGGGGTCTGATTTATCAGGCAACTGGCGGGCGCACATGGGGAATTGCTGTAAATATAAATTTAATTGCATGAAACAAAATATACAAAAGATCCTTCCGCTATTGAATCCATAACGTGTTCGCCGCGGGACAGATGCAATTATTGCAATGGCAGTGCCATAGAAATTGCAAATTGAAATGCAAGCGCTCTTTGCACACTTTTTCATTATGTCAAGGATAATGTGATTGGAAGCGTCATAAACTTCATAAACATAGCATGAATTAATATTTTGAAGATTTAACACAAAAACATTTTACGTGATGAAATGTGGACACGAAATTTGAGATTTATTATTAATTATTAATTATTCAACAAAGATAAATTAAATTATTAAATGAGTGCTTAACCTTTTAATAAACTACTTAATCGTCTTGCAGATACAATAAGCCTCTTTGATTAAACTTACTCATACCATCAAGTTTAGTGAGTGCGGAATTAATTAAAATTGCCAACCCATTCTCATTAAATAGTGAAACGCATTTTCCCAAAGACCAAGTGCCAGACAACAGACATAAACCGCCTCTCACCTGCCACGTCCCCCGCCCACAATCTCGCATTTCACCTGACCAGAACAGAAAACAGTCTGTGCCTTAAATGATGAAGACGACGTTGATGATGACATTATCTCATGCTCATTGAACGCAAATGTGGCGTGCTTGTTGCACATCATAAAGGAGGCAACAAAAACTGGCCACGAAGGGTGGAGAAAAAATTGAGTAAATGTAAAGAGAGATAAACCAAATACCCTTTTTCTTTGGGAATTGTTTAAGATATATTAATATTAAATTGGTATTAATATATCTTAAACAATTCCTAAAGAAAAAGGGTATTTGGTTAGGAAGCTAACTTCGGCACACAGAAGTTTGTATACCCCTGCAGCTTATAATTTGATCCTTCTCTCTCTTTCTCTCTCTCTTTTATTTATTATTCTTTTAAGCTGCAATGTGAGAAAGCTGTACTCTTTTTTGTTTGGGAAATAAAGCGCTATTCTACGCTCGCTCCTTCAACTATTCCTATTAACTTTTAACTACTTTTTTATCATAAAATAGGAAATCAACAGAGTATTTTAAAGTCGGCATTGAAAAATTTGAGGTACATGTGGAGATATTTGACGAGTGAACGGCTCATTCATTCGCCTCGTCTCCGTTGCTTTCCCGTCACCGACTTACCCGATGCTGTCACTCATTGTGCTGTGAATTGTTTCGAAAGGCTTTGTATTTTGCAATGAAATGCAAGTGGAGCTCTAGATGTGGTTTCTTTTCTGGGAGAACATAACGATGAAATGCTCTCCCCCAAAACAGGTGAGCTATTGTGTGTGAGCATGTTAATTTCAAAAATGAAATCTTGTTTCTTTCCCTATTTGATAGGTTAGTTCAGTGACCTTCTCTGCTCGGCTTCCTTCTTTTCGGTCATCGAATTAAGTTGAAGCGCTTAAGGCGCATTTAAATTAACTTTAATGGACGGGGGACCCAGCCCCCAGGAGCAGCGGCCCCTCGAAAAGCCACATTTACGCCAAGTACTTAACAACTTTAATGAGTGGGGGGATAGAGCGAGCGGGCGAAGGAAGGAACGAGCGGAAGAAAGGAACGTAGAAAAAACCTGGTACATCGAGGGAGGATCCCAAGTAGCCAACGCGCACTTAATACTAATGGCTGTCATTATCCTTTATCCTTTTGGCAGTAGCAACAACTGTCTGCCCGGCATAGAGCCTCTCCCGCTCACCCAGGAGCGGCGTCCCACTCGCTCCCATCTGGCCTTTTGTTTGCACGCACATTTATTAGGCAAACCAAAGCGCAAACTTCCCGCTGCCAAAAAACCAGAGAACTTGGTAAAAACAAAGAAAAAATTAACTTAACTCAATTTACAAAAACTTTTATTTCTATTTTTTCCCTCCGTTCTGGCTTTGTTTGCTGTTGACAAAACAATAAAAAAAAAACCAGGGAGAAAACGAATTAAGCGCCAAGCCAAGCCAAGGCGAACTTTAAGTAGCTTTTGTGCGAGAAAGTATTAAAATCTCTTTTTCCAATGGGACGAGAGGGGGCACAAAAGTAAGTGGCCAAAGGGATTCCACAGCGAGTCAAGTGTCCTTGAATCATATTTACTTAACTCGACGCTGCCTTTGCCATGTTTTCCGCACCCACCACCCCATCTGGTGGCAGCACTCTTTCAAGGCTTTCTTCTTGATTTTATTCTCATTTGGAAGGAATTTTCCCTCTTGTTCAGCCAGCAAATGAATTTCCATAACTCTCGGGCACCAGTAAACCAATTTCGTTTTTTGAAACACTTAATATGTGATGAGATCCATTTCAACAATGTCCTGAAAGTTTTGCGGTTACAGGTCAAGTTTCAGATTCACTTTTAATGTCTGCAGATTGCCAGAGTCGAAGTTAAAAAAAAGAGATTTTTTTTTATCAAGAGGCTGCAGATTGAAAAGTTTGGCCAAGAAAACCCCTTAATATATTTTAAGCATTTTTCAAGCGAGGTTAAAGTGCAATTTTCTTACCATTTTCAGTTTAATTTGATCTTATTTTAGCCACAAACTTATTCAATTTCTTTAAAAAGCACAAATCAAAGAGGTTAACTTTTTATTTCCGTGAAATCCCTCTAATATACTTTCTTCCAGTTATTTTCTATTAAATCCTGCCACTTAAATTAAATTCAACTCATTTATTGCCAGGACACCGCAAAAACATTGCGAAATAATCGAATGAATGAACTGTGTCCATTAAACTTTCGGTGACCAAAACTAGAATGGTCATTCAGCTGACCACACTCCTTAATTGCCTTCCCTCCAATGGCAACCGAGACAAGCCACAGCTCCCCGATCTGCCCTCAGGTCTATATAACATAGTGGTGTATAGTATATGCTGTGTAATAATTTCACACGCTCTGTGTCGCGGTCGTTTTAATTAGCACGATTGCATTTTCAACACGTCCAAGCCATTCAGATTGTAAATCACATAGGCTGCTGCTGCCCCAACATGTGCTGTCCGATGTCAGTCACTCAGTCACTCAGGCGGTCCGGTCGGTCAGTCGCCCAGTATAGAGTGTAATACATAATATATACTCAGCGTACATATTTGATTTCGTCTCCAAATGCATTGTGCAGCAGCAGATTGCGGCTTGGTGCTCATCACTTGGCCGCTGCCCTGACAACGATATAGTGCCAAATAGGGGAGTGAATTAATATAGCTAATTAGGATATGAGAAGCCATTGTCCAGTTCAAAGAAGTGAACTGGTGTTAATAAGTAGCACTCAAAGCTGAGCTAGGATTCCCATTTACTCTAATTGATACAACCAACAATCTCTTTTTAATATTTTGTAGTCTTAAGCCACAGTACTTCAAGTAAATTCCACAATATAAAATCAGTAAAATTCACTTAACCATCTGGGGCACTCGAAACCTGCATATTTTAACGTTTCTAGGCCAGCTACCTTCGGTGTCAACAATTGTGTGACGAGGCGGGTAAACAAAAGTTGAAAATGCATTTATTTATAGCTACCATTCACACTGCCTGCGGTCTATAGTTATGAATAGGGGCAGGCCGGCCACATTGCGTATACGCAAACACAAAAACCGCCTGCGAATGCACCGCCAACGGCAGTTGCCGTTCGAACGTCACGTAACCACAATCATGTCCTAAATTTCGCACTCGTAACCCGACACTATGAAGCTCAGCCCGGTCTATATAGTGCTGATCGGCTGGATACCTTTGATCGCCGGTCAGGCATCGCCGCTGATCGATTCCGTGTGCCAGGCGGTGCAGCGTCAGCGGCTCGAGTGCCAGGTGCATCGCGTGGAGACCGCCGACGGTTATCGTTTGAGTGTACATCGCATTCCGGCGCCACGCAATCCCCGGTGTGCTTCTCGTCAGCTGCGCCCCTTCCTGCTGATGCACGGCCTCCTCGGCTCCGCCGGGGACTTTGTTACGGGAGGCCGGGGCAGATCCCTGGCCCTGGAGCTGCACGCCCGCTGCTTCGACGTCTGGATGGGGAATGCCAGGGGCACCACCTATTCCCGTGGGCATCGCAGCCTCGCGACAAGTGACGCCCGCTTCTGGCAGTTCAGCTGGCACGAGATTGGCATCTACGACCTGCCCGCCATCGTGGACTACGTGCTGGCGCGGACGGGCCAGAGGCAGTTGCACTACGTCGGCCACTCGCAGGGGACAACGGTGCTGCTGGTTCTGCTGTCACAGCGGCCGGAGTACAATGCGCGGTTCGCCAATGCGGCACTAATGGCGCCAGTGGCCTTTCTCAAGCACCTGAGCAGTCCGCCACTCCGATTGCTCGCCAGCGACAGTTCCGGAGTCACAGTGCGTATGCTTGATGGGATGGGATAGGTTAGGTTAGGTTAGGGCGGTGACTGGCCGGCTCGTAGAACCGGACCGTCCACTT
>JAEIHY010013614.1:0-109384 GCA_018904565.1 Drosophila tsacasi | reverse complement strand
GAAAATTTGTCAATGGCTTGGTGCACGTTAAACGAAGGCATGCATTTTCGACTATAACTTAGTCATTTTGACTTGAAACTTAGACCAGACATTCTTAAGATTTCAAACTTTAAGAACAAATAATACAAAAAAAAATCGATTTTTGGAAAGTGCTACATGTATATTCCCCTTAATGGACTCGGAAAACAGTGTTTAGCTAACATAAAAAAAATTAAACCAAACGGCGTATATATTTCCCTCCTTATGACCACATTTTACTTAGACGTTAAATAAATAAGTAGATAAAAACTGAATCCGAAGATGGGTTTAATTTATTTAATATATTTATTTATGTATATTTTCATTTTATGTCTGCTTTCTTTCTTTTTATTAACTGCTAAATTTGTATGTTCAACATTTTATTTTCGTTATTAATTCTTATTTGTTTCTCAACTGGGTAATTTATGCAGCGCGTGCATAACAATATGGCTTGAATATAACCGCAAACGTTTGTAATTACCACTGCATAACTGTTCGTTTAGTGGGTGTCGGTGTGGGGGAGGAGATTGTGTATCTTGTATCTTGTATCTTTGCATTATTTGCCGACTTGTGTCGAGTAGCGTTTTTAATTCGATTCAATACATATCATTGTACCAAATACTTTATAATAACAAGATGAATAGCTCGAATTCTTGGCTTGAAATGTTGTTAAAAGCCAAGGGCACGCATTCTGAAGCACAGTATTCTAGAAGCGCATTTTATGTTTAGATTTTACGCTCTCAACTCTTTAATATAGTTGCGTTATGCATCTTGTTATAACAAAGTTTTTGAATGTACGCATGCATATATATTAATTGTAATAACTCTATCAAGTTGTATTACTCTATTTACTTGACTTGTTTCCTTTTGTTCTCCTTTAAATAATTTACTTTACTAGTCTCGTATTTTTCTCGTGGACTTTGTTCGTTCCATTTATAAAATTTAATTTATTTTATCCATGGTATTCCATATGGTTTTGTTAGTTTCCTTGTTAGTTATGCATACTATAATGTTATGTATTTAAAAGTATTATGTATAATATGCTAGTAAATCAGTGCATAACTGCAATAAGGGATGCTTGTGATGGGGTTTGCATGAGTTTTTAATCGAATGAGGGGGGAAAATACAGGTCGAGAGGTAAATAAACATTTAATTTGTATGCCTAAGATTTAGCCTTCTAAAAATACTATATAAAAAGTTCGAGCACATTTACAAAATGAATTGCGTGTCGCTGCTTGTTCGATAGAAATGCTTAGATTTTTCTTTGGGAATTTATCTTGCGGGAGTATTCTCATTGTCAAGCTCTCATTAAAAATTAATTAACAATCGGCTGAAAGTGTATATAGAGCACATAATATCATTACATTTATATACTGTGGATAAATATTGCACTTTAGTGCGCACACGAGAATCAATCGATTAGAGGACCTCCTAAATGGCCGCGAAAATACTGGGCTTGGGTTTATACTATTTTCGATTCGAAGTTACTAAAAAACAGTTACAATTACAACACACACAAATGAGTAATAAAATGAGTAAGGTTCAGGCTTGAGGGGGAATTGAGGGGCGGTGTGGTGTGGTGTGGTGCGTGGGCTCTTGACTAACCCTGTCCTTGTATACAAACTACCAATATAAAGTTTACAAAAACGTCGCTGACTCTCTCTCTTTTTCTGTCTTGTCCATCCATCGTTCTCATGGATTCTCTCTAATTGTTAATGGAATTCTTCAGCAACAGAGGCAGCCCAGTTTTAGTTTTTGATTTGGAAACGAGTATGGTGGCAGTTTTCGCCCCACCAGAGCCAGTACCAGCAGCAGCAGCCGCCTCAGCGGCGACAGAATGGCGCCTGGGAGTGGCCTGCCGCTGATGCAGTTCCTGGAGCAGGGCTGAGTGTTTGTCCAGTGCCTTGAGCTGGGCCGTGTTTTGGTTTTCAAACAGTGACGATTGCAGCTGGCTCTGGATCGAGGTGACATTGGAGAGGGTGCTCTCGGCCTCGGCCATGGGAAAGTTGCTTAAATATCGTTTACTAGTCGTGGTTCCTGTGGATGTCGATGTCGTTGTAGTGTTTGTCATTGTAGTCTCTTCCTGCGCTGAAACCTAGAAGATAAAGCTTTTGATAGTTTAATGACATTACGTTATGCAATTTTGAAGAAACCTTTCGTTTAACCGCAATCTCTGTGTCTCAAGTGCACTTAGCTAGCTGTATGACACTCTCCATATTCTTCTGCACATCATATAACTCCGAAAGCTGCTTGGCAAACACCACGTTTAAATCGCTCAGCTTGGCCAGCTGGAAATTAAGATGAATATATGATTAGTTCTTAAAATTTAATTGGATACTTTGTAGCAATGCAAGATGCTAATGAAATAGTTTTTGCAGACCTTGAATAGAATATCTAGCATATTAAGTAATGTTCTCATAGCTTTTAGGTACTTCCCCATCAATTTTAGGTCAATTAGTTTAGCCCTTCTTAAGCATAAAATCTATCACGAACTCGACTTTCTTATATATTAAATATATAGTTTAAAGGCTCAACTTACAGTCTGATCATTACACTTTTCACGTAGGCTCATGTTTGCCGATTTAAGCTCTATTTCATTTTGCAGCAGTTCCGTTTGCAGTTGTTCCGTTCGCGCCTTCAGGGTGGCGACCTCTCGACGCAGCTCGTCTTCGGCGACGCCACCGGCTCCTGCGGCAGCACCCGCACCACCACCGCCCCCCACTCGGAGTAGCTCCATGTCTCGCTTGAGTCGAATGTTTTCCTCTTTGTAGGTGTGCAGTTGGCGCTTCCACTCGTCCACATTGGCCGTAGATTCCTTTGCGAAAGAATTGAGAAATAAAAGATCGAATGATTATTTAGTTTTAAGGTTTTAATCCGAACTTCGCTTACCTGCAAAGCGCTGGTCAGGCGTATATTGTTGTTCTTCAAGGTGGCCAATTCGATTTCCCACTTCTTGGCATTGGCGCAGCTGCAACGAAGCCAAGGTTTGTCCAAATCAAGACTCAGTGTCTCCCCATTAATACTCACCTCTGCGCAAGGGCCATTTTCAAGCGTTCATTCTCGTACTTGAGCTGCTGCTCGGCGGTGGCTCCCGCTCCCGGGCCCGTGTGCATGCCAACAATGCTGCCGCCCGAGGAGATGGTTACGCCGCCGCCACCTCCTCCGCCAGTTCCCCCAGAAGTGGGCTGTGGCGAGGGCGTGGCCGAGCCAATTTCCTGCTTGATATCGTTGGTATTCAGGAGCTTGTGTGACGGACTGTCAGGATTGGCGTTCTGGGTGTTGGTATTGCTCATGTTGGGCGGCTCCACGGTATGCGGATCGATGGCCGTGTTGTCGTTCTGCATGGCCCCCACGGCTCGGCCGGAAATCGGCGACGTGTTGGCCGAGGTCGTGGGCGTAACGGCGTTAGAGCCGTTGGCTGACTTAGCTGCATTCTTGGTGGCCTCCTTGACCTCTTGGAACTTCTCCACGAACTGCGGGCGAACGTGGTAGCGAAAGATAGGATGGTAAACGTATGGTTGCCGACGAACATCCTGCATCTTACCTTGGTCAGCTCCGCCTCGGAGGCGAATCCCAGGCCGTACACAGTGTTCGCCCGCACATCGCTCCACTGGCCAAACTTTTGGGAGGTCTGTGTGAATGTCATGTTGGGCGTGATCGTAGAGTTGATTACCGCCTTGGTGCCCTCGACACTGATGATGCGGTAGAGGTTTCGCGAGCTGTCGTAGAAGAAGCTCACGTTCACGGCCTTCATGCTGGCCGTGATCCAGGTGCGCTTCGTCTTCGGATCGATGTGGAAGACGTGCGCCTGGCAGGTGAAAATCGGTTGTTCGCTGTGGTCCATAAAGGGAATAGAACGTCACGGGTTTAATAAAGCTTAATTAAAAATTCCATTTCGGTGCGGTAGTTAAATGCTTCGCCTGGCGAGCCTTTGGGAGGCCTTGGTGGGTGTGAGAGTGTGCGTGCGCTTATCTATTACCTATCCGCCGACATTGTCCGTTTCGCTGTGATGTCTTCCTGTTATCGCTGGCGACTGGCGACAGCCGACTAAATTGCATTATGTGCTTAAACCTTCTCGACAGCCTTGCTTTTGGTTTTTACCGTTTGCTTCCCGTCTCAGGCGCAAAACGCACACACACCCGCACACCCACACACTCGTGCAGCCACATAATTGGCATGCCCACGCGTGTGTTCCAGGTGTGCCCGTGCGGGTGTGTGTGTACATATTTACGCCGCCCGCTATACACAGAAGACCAGCAACAACAACGACGGCAGCAGGACAACAACAACAACATGCAGATATTACAGCTTTTACGGCGTCGATTTTTCCCACACGAAAATGAAATGGATTTGCGGAACCCTTATACCGCCCGATGGTCTTACCCCATTTTATTCGTTGGCTTCGGCGCTTTGGTAAGTGCTATGGCAACGGGTTATCCTTATGCTAGTGCTTAAACTGATTAATTTGTCGAATAAAAAAAATAAAACACGAACTAGGGTTGTTGATTATCAAAATATCAATATATCGATATTTTTTTAGAGATGATATCACGAGTTTTTGTCTGTGCATATATCGAAGTTATGATAATATTATATTTTTCGATGTTTTTCTCAAGACGAATTTTTCAAACTGAATCTGATCTCATTTTTTTTGAAGTCAAATTCCGAAACAGTAAATAAAAATGAATTCCGAATCGGTAAAAGCTACAAGTGACGTTGACATGTGAATGCCATCGATAAATAGCGACGTTGCCTATGAATGGCATAAAATGCTCGCGACCAGAAGATCAGGTAACGCTGCTAAAATCCGAAACGTTGCCAGACGGTTCGATGCAATTTTCTTATTGGACAACTTAACTATAAAAAATACTATATCTGCTAATTGGATAATGAATCCGTTAAATTTAAAATATTTTCAAAGCCCAAGATGCGGGATGAGGTGTGCAACACCTGAAACACGTGGAGGCTCCCCAAAGGCCCACTGGGTTTTTTTTTAACAACGTTTAGCAATGTTTAGATTTTGTATTTGTATTTTCGTGAATGAAAGGGAAATCAGGTTCCGCAAGAAATAGAATTAAAGGGAAAAAGAAGAGATAACTGATAGAGACAGAAAGAAATACCTCTGCGACTCACTGAAAAATAAACAATGACCGAGTGGCGCTCGCAGTGCAGTTTAATGACAATTTAAATGCAGTATTTTAACCAAATATTTAAATTAAATAATAATTAATTGAAATTAATAAAAATTATCTTTCTAATTATTTTGTAATAATAATATTAAGAAAGCTAATTTATCATCTTTTATCACGACGCGGCTTATTTAGTGTTAAAGCTAGATTACATTTAAAAATTATGAATTTGTTCCTTAAATTTTGTATAAGACGCAATAGCATAATGACATTGCCTTTAATAATACCTACGCATCAAAAATTAGTCCATCTTAACGCCGTTGCCTGCCATCAAATAACTTTAAGAACATAATTAAAAATATAACAAATATGTAATCTTTTACGTACCTTTTCTTTGCTTTTTGTCTTGATAGTGACGGCACTGAAACATCGATGGTCGAAAAACATCGATGACTTGGATAATTCGAAAAACATCGATGCATCGATATTTTAATCGATGTTTTTGCACCTCTACTTACAATCTTCGGGAAAAAAACCTCTTTAGAGTTGATATTGTAATATTTAAATAAAAAGCGCCGTAGACATATGCGAAGGCCAGCCAGCGGCAAGTGTTGTTGTTGCTGCTGCTGCCCTGCCGCCGTGCGATCGATCGGGGTACGTTACATTCCGCAGTTGTTGGAGTGGGGAGAGTTTTTTCTACACCTCTTTTTTCGCATAAAAGCCGTCCCCCAAACTGAATTTAAATGTGAAAAAGGCCTTTGGAGGCTTCAAAAAGTGCACTGGAGTCGCACCTGCTGGTCAATGGCGCCGTTTTCGGCCATTTGTTGTTGAAAAATGCGCCAGCGACACACCTAGAGCATAAAAATATGTCAGTTATGCGAAAGAGAAAAAAGTGCTGAACCTGCGCGCGTGTGTGTGCGGGCGTGCGTGTGAGTGTGTATGCCGTGCATGTGTACGAGTGTGTTGGTGCAGAAAACTTGTTATCAATGCGGCGCCTATGATAAAAGTCCCATTAGACATGTTTCTCCCACTATGCTGGGCATTCCAATTGGAACGGTGTGACGGAGTGGCGTGTGTATAGTTGTGTGTGTGGGCATCATCTAATGGCTCTCTCTCCCTATTGCTCTCTCGCAGTCTGGCGGCCCCAACTAAATAATGTGGAACATGATGTGCGACGTAATGCCCACAATATCGGAGGATAGCATCTCGCAGCGCTCCTCGCAGTTCAGCGGCGAGGATGCCAACTTCGAGCAGCTGATGGTCTCCATGCTGGACGAGCGCGACAAGTTGATGGACAGCCTGCGGGAGGCGCAGGAGCGGCTGGGCGACACGGAGAACAAGCTGCGCGATGTCGAGAAGGAGCGTGACAGCCTGCAGCGCCAGATCAACGCCAACCTGCCGCAGGTAAAGACGATGCCAGGATCTTACAAGAGTCCTGTCCGTCCGGCTTACTGATTGTCAAATAATTTCCAGGAGTTCGCCACCCTCACCAAGGAGCTGACACAGGCGCGGGAAACGCTGCTGGAGCGCGACGAGGAGATCGGCGAGCTGAAGGCGGAGCGCAATAATACAAGGGTAAGCAGAGGAGCAGGAGAAATGAAGAGCGACAAGATGGAGTATTTTGGAATCTGTTAGAGAACCAATAAATAATTTAAATAATAAATATTACCGGATGTAAAATAATAACCTGAATGTACTTTATTTTATTATTTATTTCTTGTTAATGATTTCAATACCATTTCTATAGCTTCTGCTGGAGCACTTGGAGTGTCTGGTCTCCCGACACGAGCGCTCGCTGCGAATGACCGTTGTGAAGCGTCAGGCCGCCGCCCAGAGCGGCGTCTCCAGCGAAGTGGAGGTCCTCAAGGCCCTCAAGTCTCTGTTCGAGCATCACAAGGCGCTGGACGAGAAGGTACGCGAGCGCCTTCGCCTGTCCATAGAGAAAAACAACGTGATGGAGGAGGAGCTGGCCACTGCCAAGGAGGAGCTGGCGCAGTACAAGGCGGGCCTGGTGCCGGCAAGCGCAGGAAGCGGCGCTGGCACGGGGAGTGTGACATCCGCTGCCGGTGGTGGAGGGGCGGAGAACGGGCTCAAAGAGAAGGTACACGCTATCCCCTGACAAAGTCATTGATGCATATCGGTCTCACCCATGCTCTATATTTCCCTTTTTTTCTAGTTGGCTGGCGTGGGTGGAGTCAATGGCGAGACGAACGAGCTGAATGATTACGCGGCCAAGACCCACGAGCTGCAAACGATCATCGAGAAGCAGGTAAGAGAAGCAGACGACAGCATATGGGAGCCATGTGTTAAAGCTTTGCCCTTTCAGACCTCCGAACTCTCGCAGTGGCAGCGACGAGTCTCCGATTTAAACAATAAGATTAGTGAGCTGGAGGAGAGTATGTCGCGAGTGCAAAAGGATCACTGTAAGGCTCAGGACCAGTGTGCCAAGCTGCAGCGAGATCTGCGCGAAAATGTGGCCCAAAAAGAGGATCAGGTGAGAATATAAAAAATGTTTTCTGCATTTTTGGTAGGTTTCTAATTAATATGTTTGTTTTTTCTTCCTTAGGAGGAGCGCATTACCACATTGGAAAAACGCTACGTAAATGCGCAGAGAGAATCCACATCGCTGCATGATCTTAACGAGAAATTGGAGCAAGAGCTGCGGCACAAGGAGGCGCAGCTTAAGGTGGGTTTAACAAAGAGATTGCTCGGTTTCGGTCAAGGTAGCGAGAAAGATATTCACAATTTCCGAAAGGGTCGATTTAAAACAAAAACAAACAAGAATTTCATGTTTTCCTTTGATATTTACCAGTTTTTATCGTTTCCAAAGTGTGTAGTTTGCTTTTGAAAATTGCCATAAAATTGATAAAGAAGGAAATCGACCCTCTCTAGACTTTTAATCGTGCGTAATCTCCTGCTCGCTCATTAAGCTCCCCTTAAGCGTGACTAATCAATTACATTTACATACGCAACCACCTTCCTCCCGACAACTAATCGTACCTACCAACAAATATATATAAAAATACGAATCACAACTCCAAACCAAATGCCTTAAAACCAATGCCGATGCAGCTGCACGAGGAGAAGATCGGGGCCATCGAGGAGAAGCTGGAGCTGTCCGAGCAGAAGCTCGCCCAGCATGCCAAACTGCAGCCGGACATGGAGGAGCAGCTAAAGGCGCGCATGGAGGCATTGACTAAGGTAGGAAACAAGGTATGCACTCGAACTAATATGCGCGCCGGACAGGTTCCATATGAAAAGTATCAACAATATTATCCTCCTATCCCCTACAACCTTCTACTCTACTCTATTTATGTAATGCTATTTTCTTTTGCGTACTTTTCAATACAAGAACCACCAACAACAACAACTGCAACTTATTTACTCTGTGTACTAAACTATTCCTCTCTCTCTCAGTACTGCACCTAACTTTCTATGTAAACTTTCTGAAAAGCACAAGAAACTGAATCAAAATCAGACCAAAAAAAATCCCTCTGTATACATGAAGACAAAACACAAAATACAGAAGTATATGAAATATGGCTAACTAGGAAATAGAAAGAGTATAAATTTTAAGATATCGATTGATCGAATTTTCTGTTTTTTCTTCGATATGGGTTAAGGACATTTTCAGAAATACATAAATACATTTTTATTATTTTGTACTTTTTTTGAATATACCAAATTATGAGGAAAAGCAATAAGAAAAAGTAAACCTTTAATATATCAATATATCGATTTATTCGATATACTCAGATTCGTTTGATATATTCCGAGAATCAAATATCGATAAGATGTTAGTTTTCGATATAATATTGATCGATATCTTTGTCAATATATAATATCGGGTTATTTCTACTTTAAAGTTCATTGTTCATTCCCGAATATCGCGAATTAACCCTTACCTGCATACATTTTTTACGTAGCTTTTTTTCAACAAATATGGTCGGATTATAGGTTTTCGGGGTCTCTGATTTTGAATCTGGTATCAGATTTTGAAAATTCAAGATGCCGATTTTTTTTTGTCTTTTTGTTTTCCCATTTATTTCTTGTTCTTTTTTATGTTTTGGTCTTTTTGTTTATTATATTCCCCATTCCGTTTACAAAATATGTATGTAAATAGTGGTATACGTTGAATAAGTTAAAGTGGTGGGACAAAGAGAAATCAGTGTCTCCCACTGAAAATCCGCCATTTTAGGCCCGCCATCTTGAATTTACATAATCTGATATTAGATTAGAAATATGTATACTCAAAAAATAAATATATTGAAAACATATTGGATCCGCCATCTTGAATTTTCGAAATCTGATATCAGATTCGAAATTAGTGATCCTTAAACCTTTAGACCAATTAGACTAATCGATCAAATAAACTTGAAATACTATAAAAACATAAAAATCTATGTGGTACATATATCCTATATACCACTATGCACGTAAGGGTTAAATAGCATTTTAACTTTTCATTACTTCAATATCACATTAAAATGTTTTTATTCTGGATGGCATTCACCTTAGTAATCCCAAATATTTGCAAAGTCGAGTCAATTTAGGTTCTTAAGAGGCCCGCCCGTGGTATATGTTGTATACAGAGGGATCACTCACTTTTAGCTTTCATTACTAAACCCCGAACTACTAACCCCTCTCATTCGCCACTATTGTACACTCGAGAACAAGCTCATTAAACTCGCTGGCTCAAAACCCTTTTCAGGCTCAAGAAAGACACGGTTCGGCGGAAGACCGCATCCGGGGATTGGAAACGAACCTGGATGAGAAGACCGCCGAGGTGGTAAGACTGAACCAACGTCTCAAGATGAACGAGGAGCACAATCTTCGCCTCTCCTCCACGGTGGACAAGCTGCTCTCCGAGTCCAATGAGCGGCTGCAGGTGCATCTCAAGGAGCGCATGCACGCCCTGGACGAGAAGAACGCTCTCACCCAGGAGCTGGAGAAGGCGCGCAAGGTGGCCGAGGAGCTGCATCATGAGAAGAGCGAGATAATGAAGGAGTTGTCTAAGACTCGGCTTGAAATTGAGAATTTCAAGCGGCAGCTGTTGCAGCAGGAGATCGCCTACAACATCCAGCAGACGGAGGCGCTCACCCGCAGCCTCTCGCCCAGCAGTGTGGTGGACCCCAGCGGCGCCTTCTCTCGCAGTGCCTCGCACGCCAGCTTCGAGACGCACTCTCTGCGGCGGCAGAGCAAGCAGCGCCTGACGGAAGAAAACGCCCTGGCACGTTCCATGGCCGAGCAGGAGTGGGAGAAGCTGCAGCAGGCTGCGCATGCTCAGCAGCAGGCCTACGAGCTGGTGGCCAGTGCGGCCGACTGCGATGACTCCGACGCTCTGTACGCGGCTACGGCGGATATGATGTCGCCGTCGGGTCACACAGACGCCCAGACCTTGGCCATGATGCTGCAGGAGCAGCTGGACGCCATCAACAACGAGATTCGTCTGATACAGGAGGAGAAGCAGTCGACGGAGGCGCGGGCCGAGGAACTGGAGTCACGGGTGGGTAGCCTCGAGCACGTAAATCTCCTAGCCCGCGGTCGCTCCATGGACAGGCAGAGTCCACCGATGAGCGGGCGGAGTACACCCAACAGCCCGCAAAGGGATTTCATGCAGAAATATCACACGGTTAGTGGATTTTTACAAGCATTTAATGCATTTAATGAAATATTTTCCCGACAGCTCAACTTGCCAGTGCTATCCAGCGACGCCTCCCGCGAGGAGATCCACGGCGGCATGTCCACCACCGGTGATTCAAGTTCCGGAGGAGCTGCCTCGCCCCTCACGGCCCGCTCGATGCGTCTTGAGCGCGTGGCCCAGGCACTGGCCCACAGCCAGGAGGAGCTGCGAAGGCGTTCCATTGGCATTAACCCCAACGCTCCGGTGGCGCCGAACCACAGTGGCGGCCATATGCAGCTGAGCAGCCACAGCTACGGACTGTCGCCGCTGAGCTCGCGTTACGGCAGCCAAGAGTCCTTGCGTCACTACAACACCATGGGCTCCATGTCCATGCTGCAGACACCGACTTCGGGTGTTTCTAGGGACGCTGCCGCTGCCGCTGTGCAGAAAAAGAAGGGAATCAAGTCCTCGCTGGGACGGTTCTTCAGCAAAAAGGAGAAGGTCAAGGGCGTGAAGGACACGCTGCCCGATGGCTCGCCCAGCATGATGTCCATTGGGAATCTGTCGATCGGGCTGAGCGAGGTGGACTCAAACTACGATGCAATGAGCATGACGGGCGGCATGATGCCCCGCATTGCCAGCTCTCAGGGATCCAAAATAAGCAGCGTCGACTATGGCAGGCAGAAAAAGTGAGAGAGGAGATTCAAGCTTCAAGCTACCGAACATTGACTCATTTTCTTTCATTTTCTCATTTCTTTTTAGGGAGCATGACTATCGCAATGACTTGCTGGGCGAAGCCATGAAGGCTGGCACGCCTTTTGCACTGTGGAACGGCCCGACTATAGTCGCCTGGCTGGAGCTTTGGGTGGGCATGCCCGCATGGTATGTGGCCGCATGTCGCGCGAACGTCAAGTCGGGGGCCATCATGAGTGCACTTAGCGATACAGAAATACAGCGGGAGATAGGTGAGTGTAATCTGTTGTATACATTCTCTGTGCATTCTCTCTAAAAATTCCCACTTTTCAATAGGCATTAGCAATCCCCTGCACAGGCTGAAGCTGCGTCTGGCCATTCAGGAAATGGTGTCGCTGACATCTCCTTCTGCGCCACAAACATCGCGAACTACGTTGGCGTTTGGTAAGATTTTAAATGTTTACTTTCCTTTCATTGTTTCAATTTTAGCTTAAACTAGGTATATAAAAAGCGAGAAAAATCCACATTTGCTTAGTAATCCTTTAACATTTTCGTATATTTTCAACACAGGTGACATGAATCACGAGTGGATTGGCAACTATTGGTTGCCCGGCCTGGGCCTGCCCCAGTATCGTACAACTTTCATGGAGTGTCTGGTCGACGCCCGCATGCTGGATCATCTCACCAAAAAGGACTTGCGCGGCCAGCTCAAAATGGTAGACAGCTTCCATCGCACTAGCCTGCAGTACGGCATCTCGATGCTCAAGCGGCTGAACTACGATCGCACGGAGCTGGAGCACAGGCGCAAGATGAGCGAGAACGGTCTCTGTGATGTGCTCGTGTGGAGCAACGAGAGGGTCATCCGTTGGGTGGGCAGCATTGGATTGAAGGTGAGTTCTGCTCTGATGTGTGAGGAGTAAGTAAATTAAGTAAATTAATTAATTAAACGTTGTGTTTCTACAGGAATATGCCAATAACTTGCTCGAATCGGGCGTACATGGAGGCCTGATGGCCCTAGATGAAGGCTTCGATGCCAATGCCATGGGCTTGGCCCTCCAAATACCCACACAAAATGCTCAGGTAAGCCAAAAGCCAACAACACTTTGAATATATGTATATAAGCAATGCATTTTTATTGCAGGCTCGCCAAATACTCGACACCGAGTTCAACAATCTCCTGCAGATAGCCACAGATCGCAGGCCGGAGAACGAGCAGCGTAACGCCTCCTGATGCAGCTACAGTCCGCCCACAACATCGGTGGATGAGTGAACCTGAACAGAACGAGGCATGAGGAACCCACAAACAATAAAACTGAAAAAAGACCAGAGGCAACGCGTTTCCTAAAAGAAAGAAAGGATAGAAGTGCTAGCAGCAACCAAGCCACAAAAACTCCAACAAGAAAGACGCAACGCAAGAGACTCCCCCAGCATGATGCACGTCTAATCCACATATTTAATATATATAAAAAATATATAAAAACAAGCATAGTCACATAATCCATAACGAGACAATGTATACAAGACATAGCACGTACTCTTCATAGAACATACGTAGTTGCAGGCGTGTACAAGTTTTAGAAGCTAATCAGTTTTCGATTATAATTATTATTGTATTTTTATAGTGTAATTGGGCTTGCAATAGACTAACAGTATTTTGTTTTAGAGAGAGATACGGCGACGACGGCGTGCTTTGAACCAAATTCGTGACCAAACCTGTTTGTTATATAATTTTGGCATTTTGTACAGATTTTATTTTTTAATCAAATATTAATTTTGTATTTTGTATTTTTTTTTTCTTTAAATAATTTTTGATGTTTACAAACTAACATACGCTTTACACATATACATATGACATTATGACATTATGGTGTTTCTGTTTAGATCGTTTTTGCAGCAGGCAGAGACGGCGGCGTTTCGATTGAGTTTATAAACTGAACAACATGCACAACAATCAGGCATACATATATAGTAACAGCTGCATATATATACATATATAAATATATATACGATTTATATATTAAAATAAATCTAATTATAACAAATTATCAAGGATACGAGTAACTAACAAGGAAGTATTAGAAACAAAGTTATGGGCAGAGAGATGTCGAGTTGTAGCAGTCGCAAGCGCCCATTGAATCAACTATTTACATACTTATATATACGAGGTCGATCGTTCAGTAATCGAAAAAGCTTTAAAGGCGATTCGTAAATCTAAACCTAAACCTAAACCTTTTCTTTAGTCCTTAAAAAAGAGAATTTCTTTGCTCATTGGCCCGCGGGAGTTCCGAATAAGACCTTAAAATACTTCTAATGAATGAATTCACAAAACCCAAAAGCATATCCATTGTTTTTTAAAACACAAATCCGAACAAAACCCTTTTGCAAGTTTTTCTAAGTTGTTACATAAATAAATTTAGAAAAGAGATCCATTCAAGTTTCGCATGTACTTAAACACGTCCCTATTTATGTTGAAGCACACAAACTGCCACACAACAACATATAATCAAGCCCACAAGCCCCACTTGGTGTTTGGGTATCTTAGTTTAAGTTTTTAATTAATTTGAACGTAAACCAAAATCGCAACTAACGCTTGTCTCCAAGTTGAACTACAAAAAACAAACAAGAAAGGGAAACATTTACAAGATGAGTAAATATAAATAATATACTTAAATTAATTTATACTACTAAAATATATATATTATAACAATACTAACGAGAAATACTTAATGAAATTATTTCAACTGTATTAGCGAAATTACAAAAACAAAAAAAGAAGAAAACAAAACAAATGCATAAACCAACTTATTAAAACTCTAAAAACAGCAAACTTATTTATGTATGTAACTGTAGCATTATCTAAGTACAGCCAGGAGTAAAGTAAATATTTATGATGTGTAACCTAAATTTACTAAACACTGTGCGAGAATATCTAAGTTAATTCGAGCAGGAGATTGATTTAATTGTTGACTTTTGTTGAAAATTCCGCAGGCAAAAACGCTGAAGAGCAAACGTAACTAAAGTAAACTAACTGCTTAACATAAATATAAAGTTTAAAACCATAACATATGTAAATATATTTATACAATATTGTGAGATGAAAAGGATTCATGAAAATGGAATACAATACAAGAAACTTAGGTAAAAATTCCGTTTTGGGGTTTTTTTTATATGTACCATATATATTTGAAAAGATGAAAACAAACAGCAAACCACAAAAAACAAATGGAGAAAATATAACTACAAATAAAACTTTATTAAAAAAAAAAAAATAATAATTTTCATTATTTCTTTTGCATTTGGGTATTCTCAATGGAATATTTTCAAGAATAAACTATCGCAAAATGTTCGTAAAGTTCCTTTACGTAAATATCCGAGAAATAGTTTCGGGGTCTCTAAAGTTTGACAGGACCTAGCTTTGCTTAAATTGCGCTTACATATGAATTGGAATTCACTCTCGTTTCGTTAGTTTTTTCCCTCTTTTTTTACACAGACATTTTATTGTCTATGATATGTAATGATTTTTAAATCAAAAAAAGGTTTTTCTTTAGTACATGTGACACTGTAAGATACTGTTCGGCTCCTGCTTCAAAATTTCACGTTAATTGCACCGACCAATCGGCTGCTTTGGCAACGAGCCCAACCCACACCCACAGCAAAGGCTCAGAACCGACGGAAGGGGCAGGCCACTGAACAGGGATACCCCCAGGCGCGTGCAAGGACTGGGATACGGACAAGCTAAGAAAACCCCAAAGGAACGGACTCACATCTCACGAGCGTAAGTGGCAGGAGTGGCCGGAGCCGCAGCAGCCATCAGCATGACGCAGAGCACGCCGGTCGGTGGATTAACCGGGAGCCGGAATCGCTACTACAACCCCGTCTCAAAGATACAGTCGCTCATCCACAACCTAGACGCCGAGCTGGTGCAGCTGTGCAAGCAGTGCACCGTGCCAAAGCCGCTGAGCAGCAACAACACCAACAGCAAGCACACCATCGGTGGCAACAGCTTTGCCCACAACTATGCCTATGGATCCGGACCTCTGGGCTCAGGTGGGACGAGCAACTTGGACAGTATTGCCAACCAAAGCTTCCGTCCCGAAAGCATCAACAGCTTGCTCTCCCGATCTCGTTTCACCGGATCGACGTACAGGCCCACGCCAGCTTCACCGTTGGCGCCGGAGGCCCACAAGCGCCAGATGCGCAATGTCTATCGTACGCGTGTGATCGACGCTTACCGTAACCGACGTATCTTCACCGTATACGGAAATTACCACACGGTTCGTCGGGCACTGATGAGGAGAGGGTGGCTGGAGAAACTGCCGGCGGCGCGCTTCGCCAAGCTGCAGAGCATGTCCGAAGACACCCTGCTGGAGCACGCCAGGCGAGGGAACGATTACGAGGCGGTGGTCATTTCCAAGATGATAAACCACTTCCCCGCTTTTTTCATTTGGCAAAGCAAGGCCCAGCGCGATTTGTGCGCAGAGGTGAGACCCTTCCGGAACCGGGTGCGTCGCAGCCAGTTCCTGGACTTTTCCACAAAGGTGGGCCTCGTGGGATGTGCCGAACAGGAGCGCTGGTACCGCGAGGACGGCGTCTGCGGGATGAGCTATCCGCGCTTTTACCGCCTGGGTGGCAACAGTCTGGAGGAGCGCATGGCCTTTATCGAAGACTACCAGCAGACGCAGGCCCGATCGCTGCTCCGTTACATAAAGGAGCACCAGCCGACGGAATTAATAAGCGAGAGCGGCTCGGTGTCCAGTACCACATTGGACTTTGCTCTCGGGAAGGTGAAGAAGATGGTGCGATATGCAGAGCACCACTCCTTGGACGATGCCCGAATAAAGCCGGCCACTCCCGCGGAGATAGTTGAAAACCAGACATTTATGATACAGTCTTCCGAAGTGCTCAAGTCAAACGCCAAGTTTAAGATTAGCGAGAAGGTAATGACCGAGTACGCCCGTCTGGCCAAGCTGTATCTCGATCAGATCGAGTCGCTGCGACCTGACTACCGCTGGGACGGCAGCCGTAATTTGTGGATCCTAAAGCCCGGATACCAGTCGCGCGGCATTGGCATCGTCATACGCAGCTCCCTGGACGACATCCTACAGTGGACATCCAACAATCAGAACAAGAAGTACATTGTCCAGAAGTATATAGGTGAGTTACAATAATTTTAAAATCAGGAAAACATAAAATACGTTAGTCTCGGATTCCTTTGAACAAGTCCACACTAGCCCCCTCCCTTTATGGCCAGTTCTGCATTAAATTACAACCCCAGAAGCATTGTTATTATTTTGTCCTAACATTTCCTTCCTGCCAGAACGCCCCCTGCTCGTCTACCGAACCAAATTCGACATCCGGCAGTACATGTTAGTCACAATCTCGGACACAACGGTCAACGTCTGGATGTATCGCGACTGCTATCTGCGCTTCAGCTCGCAAGAGTTCACCATGGACGACCTGCGAGAGTCCATACACCTGACCAACAACTCAGTGCAAAAGCGCTACAAGAACAAGACCACCCGCGACACGCGGCTGCCTAAGCACAATATGTGGTCGCTGGAGCAGTTCAAGGCCCACCTCACCCACAGGGGGGCTCCGGAGGGAACGTGGTCGAAAATCTACAACGGCTTCAAGCAGAATCTTGTGGCCGTGGTTATGGCCAGCCTGGACGAGACGGAGCTGGTGCAGAACGCCTTCGAGCTGTACGGTTGCGATTTTATGCTGGACGAACAATACAATCCCATTCTTATCGAGATCAACTCGACGCCGGATCTCTCGCCATCGACGGAGATCACGGCGAGGATCTGCCCGCAGGTGTTGAAGGACTGCGTCCGTGTTGTGGTGGATCTGCCGAAGAACCCCTCCGCCGGAACCGGTCACTTTGAGCGAGTTTTTGAAGTCAACTACAGCATCAACAAGGGTGCCGATGGCAAACCCCTGGAGCTAAGCGGCAAGCAGATGACTCTATACGAGTGCCAGCCCAAGACACGGAGTAACCCGCGGTCCCGACTCCTGCGCAAAATACTGAACAACGTCAAGCCCACCCCGAACACCAAACTGGAGAAGCCCAAGGATGCTCAGGTTAAAAGTGTGAAGTCAGTCTCTGGAAAGGTTCTCAAGAAGAAGGTAAAATAAAGCATGACTAAATAAGTTAGAATTAGAATGAAGACTTGGAGACTTCATTTTTAATTTCAAACTTACTTAAAACAAAAACGTATAAAATATGGATACTAAATGCTTCTGTGACTTAGTCTGTCTCTTTAAAGAAATCACATGCTGCTGAGAATGCAAGTTTGGGCTCGTCCTCCACTCAAGCCTCATCGCAGAATGTCGGACAGAAAAACAACATCCTGAATTCAACGACTCGTGAGAATCTCGCACTTCAATACACCGCTCCCAAGTGAAGCTTCCTGAACGATTTTGGGTGAGTTTTAAATGGCTGTAAATACAACTATATTTGTGTTCCTTCTTAGGAAGTAAGAGTTTGTCGGGATCATCGGTGTAGGGCTTACACCTCGGAGATGTGAGTGAAGCCCACGCTCAGAATCAACCGCAATCGTAGTATGTGGCCAGAAGTAAATTAAAAATTTCTAGAAATGTGAAGTCCCTTCAAACAGGCTTCTAAAAACGTATATGATTGTAAAAACAAAATCCGCAAAATATCTATGAATGATTTATGAATGAAACAATATATAGTTAAAAACAAAAGCGAATCCATGCGACGCGGTTCCAGCTTGAAGTGGATCACAAGTATTCAGATCAGGATCACTGTCTAAATCAAATGAAGTTTATTGAACAAATCAATAAAATTGTTTTAGATTTCCTTTACTTTTAATATTTCATTTAAGACCTTAATTTAGATTTCTTTCACTTTTAATGTTTCATTTAAGGTCCGAATGGTAGAATAATGTTAGTAGATACACCCCACAGGGGGAAATGGGAGTTGGAAATGTAACAAGGATGTAACAAATAACATTGAGCTCCGTCGTCTAGGTTCTTTATGTATATAGAAATCTGACAACGAATCTCTAATAAGCGCATTGAGGCTTAAAAGTTCTTAGCTAAAAGTAACAGTAGCTATTATTTTTATAAACGCATTTTTGAATACGGTACCAAGGCAGTGTCGATGTCCTAGCCTACTGGCAGTAGCGGCGCCGGGACCGTCAGCGTCGAGTTCTGCATTTTGTTGGCCAGTGCGGTCCTTGGGCTCATCATCTGCGCCTGGGAGAGCTGCAGCTCGCTAGTGGCCTGCTTCAGAGCGGTCACAATTGGCTCGCCTCGGTGCAGGGCCTGTACCGAGATGCTGATGGGAAGGCGGGGACCGTTGGACTTCCGGCCGAAGGTCTTGCCAATGGCGTGCAGGCTGGCCGTGCTATCGATCTCGGACTTGGTGCGAAGGAAGCGGCGCTGCTGCAGGCCCGGGGCGGCAAGGGGAGTGCCTTTGGAACGAGTCGAGGGGGTGGAGGTGCCACCGCCCGTCGTGGCTGTTATGTTGCGCAAACTGCGCCACTTTCGCTCGCTCATCACAGGAGCCGTCGCGGGTGCAGCTCCCTCCGGTCGTGCTTCATGCATCGACTCACTGCCGCCGCCAGCTGTGTAGTTTTTGATGAGGATCTTGAACTTCTTCTCTGTGCTGTCCACGGGATTTGTCGAACTGAGCCGGGGTCCGCAGCTCCTTTGGCGTTTCGGCGGCAAGGCCGTGTTCGGCGGCGGCTCACCCGGTACAGATCCCGCCGTGTTGCGCTTGTGGGAGGCACTGTTCAGCAGGTGGGTGATGGAGCGCCCCGCCTGCTTTAGCAGATAGGGACACGTTGAAGCCGACTGCGGAGCTGCGAGGGCGGAAGCGGGAGAGGGAGCCACCGATGGCGACTTCTGCGCCTGCTGGCTGAGGCTTAGGCTGCTCCGGCTGCTGCTCAGCGGCTCCACCATGTACTTTTCCATGTACTCGGTGGCATTGAAGGTGGGCATGGCACGGTGGATACGAGAGATACTAGACGCCGGATGCAGTAGGGCCGAGCGCTGGCGGTATACGCTGCTGGTGGCCAGCGAGCGCTCCTTGCGCTGCTGCTGGTAGTAATAGTGGTTGTGGCCACCCCCATGGCTCACCTTCTGTAGCACCTGCTTGCCTTTGACGTACAGGTTGAGGCCCATGTAGGCGGGCGTGGGCGGGACCACCTGGCGGTAGGCCAAGTCGAAATTGCCCATGTCCGCTTTGGGATCCGTCCGGCGATCGATGACAACTGCAAGGAGCCGCAGGTGAGATAATCAAATATGGTGTTTGTGGGAACTACTCTGCGACTCACCCTTGACCACATCCTCCAAACATTGCGGGCACATACGAGCTGTGACACTCGTAGTGGCGCCGAGATCCGGACTGGAGTTGATCTCGATGAGCCAGGGATAGAAGTTCTCGCAGATCATGAAGTCCGCGCCGAAAAGCTCGAAGGTGTTGGGCCGCCGGTCCATGTTTTCCTGCGAGGCCAGCATGCAGCCGACGATAGCCTTTCGCATCCCGGGGAAGATGCGCTCCAGCCACATGTTGTACTTTCCGATCTGACGCAGATAGGCCTGGAAGGAGTAGCAGTCCCACATGTTCTCGCTGGGCAGGCGCTTATCCCGCTTCCCGTTGGTGTACTTCTTCTGGATCGCATAGTTGGTCAGGTGGACTGACTCGTGGTGATTGCTCAGGCTGTACTCCTGGGAGCTGAAGCGCAGGTAGCTCTCCCTGTAAAACCACACCACCAGGGGCTTAGGTGGAGTCCGAGGTGAGTTAACGGACACAACTGGAATCTGGAATGAACCTACCTGGGTGTTGGTTATTAGGAACCACTGACGAATGTCGAACTTGGTTTGAAACAGGATCAACGGTCGCTCTGCAAGTAGGACATATAAGGATTCATTACTTAAAATAACCAGAAAATCAAATTGAAATCGACTTCAAACTGTGCCAAGATAATTTACTTTCTATTGCCTTCCCTGCACAATAATACAATTCCATTAAGACCAACTCCAGTCTGCTTTCGAGGGCCATTTCAGGTGGGATAAAAAATCAATTGCTCTGGAGAACCTGTTGAGCTTCGTGGGGCTGACAGACAGACACACAGTAAAGAATATCATGATTGCTGCCTGCCAAGGAGCACGACAGCAAAGAGCAATAACAATGGCAACTCCAGCCCAAAGGCAATGATTGCGTTTTTAGGCCAAATATTTATGCATTTTATGTTGGCAAGGAATCGCAACGGCCAACTTTGTCTGTATACAAGCGCGTGTGTGCTAGGAGTCTCACTCACGTCGTTTCGACTCGAGCCCCCAAAAACGGGAGCCCACTAACTCGAACAACAACTTTGGCACCGGCCTGATTTACGACCTAGTTTCCGTGTGTTTGTTTATATCGCCTACTACCAGCGGGACTCGAAATGTGTGCTGGGTCTGCACTTAAGATGCTTTATCCGGTATCGATTGGAAAACTTATGAACTATAAATGTGTGATACATTTGAAGAAGAGTTTTGTATTTGAAAACGAATTTCAATACTTATTTCTGCTTTTTGAAATAGAAAACCCTTTCAGGAATCAAATTAAAAAAGTGTATCCAAGATGCTCTCCAAATTTTTGATCCGAAATCTTTCAAAAATTAATTTAACGGAGATGTAAATTTCTAAAAACTAAAGTACATGCACAGTTCATAGCTCACCTATATACTTCTGCACCACATATCGACTCTTGGAGGCTATCGACGGATTCACAACGCCCAGGATTTTCTTCAGGTTGTCCATCAGGAGGATGCCCCGCCCTCGACACTTGTTTGCTGGCTTCACAATCCACAGATTTTGATAGCCGTCGAGACTGTACTGTGGCCAGTGGACCTTCATCTTGTCGATTAAAGCCAGGCAGCTCTTGATCATGGGATCCAGCCGCTGGCCGTCGTGCTGGATGCGTCCGTCCTCGTTGACCAGCTGCTGGTGCTGGAAGAGGAACGCATCCCAGTCGTGCTCCCAAATCTTGGGCGGATCCTCAAAGTCGATGTCGTTGTGCTGGCAGCTGTCCAGGTAATCGACGAGGCGCTTGTAGGCAAAGTCTATGGATGAGTAGGGAATCTTGCCGGCGCAAGAGAAGACCTGCTCGGAGCCCTGCTTGTGGTACTTGCAGAGCATCGCCCGCAGGTAAGCCACGCAGGCGGTAAGCTTGAAGTTATCGATGAACTCTCCGAGCTCCTCGGGACTCCAGACGTTGTAGCAGCGTGGAAAATACATCTCCGCGGTGCCCTCCTCGAAGAACCAGTGAAAATCCCGCAGCTGGCTGCACAAACCCTCCTTCGAGGTGAACGGCGCCCGGTGGAATTTGTTGATGGTCATTCCGGGATTCTTGGCCTGGTCGATATAGTCGCACTTCTCCTTCCGATTCGTCCACAGAAAATCCACGGGCATGTGCTCCAGAAAGCGCGACATGATGTTCCGCTCGCACTTGAGCACATACTGCCGCCGCGTCTCCCCCGCCTTGCGCTTGGGCAGCCGCTGGGTGAGGTCCTCGTACGTCATCTGACCCGCCGGCATCACCTTGCGGTGGACGTCCAGCTTCTCCACCCATCCCCGTGTCAGCAGGGCGTTCCTCACCGAGTTAAAACAGCCGCGTATGGTAAAGATCTTGTTCTGCTTGGCCGCCTCCTGTGCCTTCCGCCGCAGCTCGTTCATGCGCTCGGTGGTGATCCAGGTGCGTCTGGCCACGTAATTGGTGGGGGCTCCCAGGGGAGTGGTCTTTCCCTGCGGCAGAGCCTTTGCGGGAAGGTTCTCCTTATTGCTATTGCTGTCGGCCAGAGAAGGTATCTCCTTGGGGGCGGCTGGTAGCAGTGTCCTCTTCACGGGGGTGTCACTCTGTGCAGGCGTGAGCTGGATCACAGGAACCGTAAGAGGGGCAACTCCCCTGTTCGTCGGAGTGGGCGTAGGCGGCGGTGCAGTGGGGGGCGTGGCGGGCTTTTTGGCCAGCGAGGCACTGGCGCACTTCGGGGTCTGCTCCTCCCTTGCCTGCTCCTTGCCGCGGTGCGGCTCACTGCTGGGGCGCGTCTGCATGGCGGAAGCACTCGCTCCAAGCCTCGCCAGCCTACTGAACATGGATACGAGTTGCGGGCCCGCTCTGACTGGGCCACTGGGTGAATGGGTTGTTAATTTGCGGAGCTGCCTGGCAACCATTGAGCCAGAAATAAGTTCACAAGTTCACTCCGGCAACGGCTCTATTAATAGCTTCATGCTCAACTTGCTCCTTGGTTTAGCCTTTGCTTTTAGCCATGCACCCGCACCCGCACCTGCTCTTACATGTGGTGAGCGTTCCGGCTTTTATTTAGCGGAATTCAATCTCTTAATGTTTTTATTCTTTCATATTTCTAGGGTTCTAAACATCTAAGACAATCATGTGAAGGAAAACAAACGAATTTATTTTGCTTAATTATTTTTAAAAGTATTGTCTAAATAATACACAGGATTTTATATTTTATCTGTGTACCAGTTCATTAAAAATAAAAAGATTACGTAAAGGAAATAAAGGTTGTTCAATCCTTGGCAGTCGAAAGACGGAACACTCCTAATAAATACTTACATTCCCATTCGTGTTGTAGTTTTAGAGCATAGTTTCAGCACTTTTCACGTTGGGTTAGGTCGACCGGAAATGGATGTTTAGGTCGGTTACCTGGCGATGTTGGGTGACATAAAAATGACCTTCAAAAAGGCGAGTCTTGGATGGGGGGGGATATTTTCGGGGGTGTCATGCATAGAAATTAATTATCGGAAATTGAGGAATGAATTCTGAAGCACAAGTTGTTGTAGATGTTAACCAAGAATTCAAAGGTGTTTTTGTGATAAAATATATGATATAAAAATAAATAAGAATGAGACAGAGAGAGTGAGATCCGAAAGAAGCGACAAAATATACTTTACCTGCAGTCAGTATTTGAGTCCTTAAGTATTCCTTACAGAGTTGCCATTTATAAATTTATATCTAAATGAATTTATTTTCAAAAATCTAATAACAACCTATAACATATACATTAATAAAACAAATATAGTTATTTGTATAAATAAATATTTACAAATATTACATTAATATAAACATCGTATTAAATTAAATAACCTGAAATGGCAGGGTGACCTAACATAGCGTAATGCACTTGCAAGCACCACCTGAAGTGCCCACCTGTCATGTTCCTACTTCCCAGAGCCCTGTTCCAAGCTGATGTGCCTCCCCAGTCCCACTCGTTGGCAACGATGTTCTTGCACGACTCCTGCTAGTTTCCGCCATGTTCCCATGTCGCGGTGGGAGTTGTCGTCATCGCTGTTGCTCTCGTTATTTGGTGTTGGTGTCATCGCTGGCGTTGTCGTCACTGAGAAAAGCGTTGCCTGCGACGCCAACGTAAGCAAATCAGGGAGCGGAAAGGTGGGCGGAACGAAAACCCGTTGATGGATGTACTGCTGTCTGCCACGGTGGTCTTGTCTGCGCAATTTGTGCAATTTTCGCAATGGCGAGGAAATGGATAAAGGGAACTTTTCAATTATTTGTAAAATAATCAAGTTAACTGCCACCATGGGCGGAGTGGGGGCTGAGCGATTACTGGGTTGTGTTGGGGTTACGTAGGGAGGGGCTCTTATGTCAGTGTCACGTGCTCGGTACTGATCCCCCTCCCAGTGCCGGTATTTGGTTCAAGGACAACTTAGCCGCAAAACTTGTTTCGTAGCGGTTTTTGCACGAGTTTTTACCGGAGTTGCGGCAAAGTTGTTGTGCTGGTGGGACGCCCGGCACAGGGCAACACCTTCGCCAGGAGTCGGATTCCGGATTCCGGATACGGACTCCGCACTCCGACTGTGCTTGTGTCCTTGCGTGCCGACCAAGTTGAGAGACCGCCTCTCCTTTGTCTATTTTATTTGCATTGCATTAAAAATTGCCTCGTATTGGCCTCACGTGGCTGGCGTCTGGCGTACTTGCTTCAAGACAGTTGTTCACGTATCTGGGGCGGTAATTAATTTTGGTCGGGGAGCGGGGACTCTCGGGACGGGCTTATGGCCTGGTAATTTGAGGTAATGCGCCAGATTAAGTTTATTTACTTTCGAGGCGGAGCTGGTTGCGAATTCCCCTAGATTTGGGTCAGGGAGTTTGACAAGTCGAAAGTGATAGGCTTGAGCCATGACATATGTAGTTGTAATGAACTAAAATCGTTGAAAGGCTTTCGAGGAAAGGAAAATAATACATTTCTTAATTATTACAGTTATTAGTGTTTGCTTGTTGAGGCCCACTTGGAATTTTATATTGAATTATAATATGATGTTTATATGGTGATAAAAAAAGTATTTGAGGTAAAAGTGACCTTAAAAATTATTCCATACGGCTTAAAATTGGGGTAATAAGTGACTAAATTGTATCATGTAATGTATATATGTTCTATATATTACCTATTATTATTTTTGTAGCAAAATAAATGTTTAAAAATTAAATAACATTTTTACAATTAAGAATGTTTTATTTGTGCTAAAAAAAAAAATTTTAAAATAATTAATAATGGCATACTAAACTATTTTCTTTTACTGTGGCAGTAGAGCCTCACTCCTTTCAAGGTAACACAAGAAACTATAACTTGTTGGCGTTCCCAACATAATAACCAACTTGATATTTTAACAACCAAGTTATCTACCATATTCCTTATAAACTTCGAGTTTCTTCCCCTCGAACCCGCTCCTGGGCAATGCTAAGGAACTTTCGCCGGGATGCGTTGAACTCGCGGAGAACGGATTCAGTGGCGCCCGCGAAAGAAAAGTGCAACAACGACGAAAGCTTTTCCCTGTCGGCCCAAGTAGCTTTTCTCCAACATGGAAAACCGAGAGAGAGCGATGGAAAGAAGGCGAAGCCGGCTGCTCGGGCCGAAGTTGCCGACGAACGCCTTCGGTTGTCCATTCAAATATAAAACAGAAGCGTACGGTAAATACGAAAACATTCATAACGGAAAACCTGACGCGAAGTGCCGCACTTTCTGTCGTTCATTTTTGTCGCGTCTTTAGCTGCTTGTGTTTTGTGTATTATCATTGTTGCCGTTATATTCTTTGCAACTACTTAGTATCTCTCTCTGTTCGCGAATACCGAGCACATAGGAGCCAAAAGCAAAACAACGAAAATATCACCCATTCATCTTGTTCTGCCAACTTATTTCTAATTGTGAAGCAACCTTGAATTTTCACCGCACGCTGGAAATTGCAAAACAAAAATAAAGAAAATATATACCGATTGTTTACCGAAAACTAGTCAATTATCGAGAGCGAGATTCGCCATTTGCAATGTGACTTTCCAAGTGTGATCGCAGCTTTGTGACGTTTTGTTTGCCGAAAAAAAGAATCGCTTAAAGATCGGTGGACAGCGGGGTTCGATCGCATATCAGACACTCAAGAGTTCAAGGGAGGATTTTGCTTTGGATTACTAATTGCGGAAGTCAAACTGCCGACAATGGGCACTATCGGTAAGTGACCTGCAACAGATACAAAGAAAATTATGATTTTAGATAGTGTTAAAAAGAAATTCAATCATTTTCTAGCAATTGCTCACATAATTTGATTGTAGTTTAGTTACAATAAAGATAAATGATTATCTTCACAAGTTCCTAGTTTTATGTCATTGTCAATGGGCGACCCTGAATTAACTTTCCGAGAATCTGAACCCTCGAATGCCATTGCAAACAATTGCACAATTTCCATTCTTTGATTACTTGTCATCCAATCCGAGCATCTTTTGTTAGCTCAGGCCAGCTCTCCACATGACGTCCACCCCCATAATTATGTAAATAATCCTCTTCAGGCAGCTCCCACTCACGCCCAACAGAGTCGAGATTCCTTTCAATTGAGTAGGATATATGTGGCCAGTTCCCAGTCAACGCCCCCTCATGTTCATTTGCCATCCTGCGGCTTTTCGTTTGCTTGCTTTTCAATTATCCTGGCTAAAAATAAATCCACGAGCACACTCGAACCGAAGAGAGCAATCAACCCACATCTACATACGTCTACGACCACGTCCTCATCCGTGTTATTCCGTGGACCTGGGCGGCTTTCAACTTTAGGCTGAAAATAGAAAAATAAGGAAAGAAAGCCAACTTCGACAAACCGAAGTTTATATACCTCTGCAAGGGTTATGAAGATAAATAAAGGCGGTTTTTAGAATTCATACTTTTTTTAGGGAGCTTGTGGAAAAATTCCATAATTAGGAAACCATTAAAAGTTCAATCTTCAGAAGAATATCTGCAAATTGCATTAAGGTTGCTTTGAAACTGAGCAACTAGTTTGCCAAAAAAATGTGAGACAGACAGACATGGCTAGATCGATTTAGCTATTGATGCTGATTAAGAATATATATCTTCTTGCAAGCTTCTGACTAAAATACCCTTTCCAAGGGTATCAAAAGCAACGAACACCGCACACCGAGCGACAAATGACAACGACGTCATTATCATAAGCATGGTCTGCGAGGCGGCCTGCCTACTAAAATACTACGAATTTTGTTTATCCAAAATGTATAAAATAAATAAACTCTGGCGGGGCTGGGCTGAGCGGGGCAGTGCCAACGGCTGGGGATAGACCCTAAAAACTCATAATCGAATGACGCACGAGGCTCTGATTTTCTCTACACAGAAAAATCAACGAGTGTTGGTGGCTGTTTTAGCCGCTCATCAGCCAGGTTGCTTGTCCGCCGGACTATCCTTGAGCCTGGCCATCCGGTGTCCTCCAGGGGTGCGCCCGGCTACTACTTGGCTAACATGGCCAACCGAGCCGAGCCACGGCCACAAATGCGCTTTGATTGCCATCTCGGCGGGGCCAGAGTCTGCCACTTCTGCCTCAATGGGTTCATTGTGTCGCGTCCCCCGCCGACCCTCCGACAGTTGCAAGCTCAAGTGCCACCTGGGATTTTGGGTTTGTATGGTGGCCTGGCTCTTTGAATGCCATCCTGTGAAGGCGACTTGTGCATTTGTGGCTGGATATGGGCCCATTAAACACGCTTGACATGCTGCCCGGCAACGAAATTCCAGCTGGCGTTTGCTAAAAGTTCAGAGGTGAATAAAACCATAGATAACATAAATGACACTTTCTTCTAAGTTGTGTGCAACATTATGCTGAGCACAACAAAGTAACGATTTCATAAAGGTCATCTGGCACTCCGGCTTATACAAATTATATATATTACCTTTAGCGAAGTTTGCTGATGAACAAAACTTTACACAGAAGCTGTTTCACTTGTCTGCTAACAAAACCGACCTGTAGTTGATTTGGAATATAGCCTTTTTTCGATTTATGTTTGCTGAATTCAGCCAAGACTTTGACTTGGCAGAAACACAAGTTTCCAGTCTTAATCCCCCGTTCTTTCTGCAAGATATGTAAACAACCTTAATTTGTACGATTTCGACTGGGACTGACTGCATCCCTACGCAGATCCTGATAAGTTACCGAATAAGTAATTCCAGTCAAGTTAATTACGAAGAACAATGGTGGCTTCTGGGGCTTCAGTTCGTTGCCAGGCAATTTCGGCTACTGAGTCCCTCAAGTAAATATTAATGGGACATTACATTAATGTTGATTAGCCAATAAATCGAGACAATTAAAGGCATTCGTTTTTATGTATTACAAGGCTTCTATTTATTATCACTTCTATATAAATACATTTAGAGGTTTGGCTTGATTAGATTCGACTGACATACTTCAAATTTGCAAGGTTTTGGTGAGAACACTTCAGCTTCAAGATGGGGCAGGTTTGCATCGGCTGCAGGCACCGACAGTAGACGAAGCGCACCTTCAGATACTCATCGAACTCCTCCATCACCGCTTCATTTTTTAGCACTTCACGATATTCTTCGACACTCTCCACACTCATGGGATCCAGCTGGTGCATGAAGCACTTCAGCTTCAGCACCATGGCGTAGAAAAAGTTAAAAATATCGACGGCCATTATTTTGTGGTATTGAATGCTTCGGTGGTGTTTGTCGCCCAAAAGGAACGGCGTCTGCTGGGTCTTGTCCAGCCGATCATAGGCGGCATAGAACTTCTTGCAGTGCTCGCTCACTTTCAATAAAGCTGCCTTTAAGGTATTGCTGAGGGAGTATGTAAAATGTAAGCCAAACAATGGACCACAAATTGTGGTATTAACTCACTTAGAGACTCTCACCACCTCCAACTTCTCCTGATACTCATTGATGATCGCCTCCTCGGTGGACCTGGTATAGACCTCTGGATACTGACACCCCTGCTCCGAACTGATCAGTATCAAATAACGCTGGGTTAGCAGCCAAATGCGCTCGATTAGTATGTCTTGGGCCTTAATTTCACACTGATACAGATCGTAGTAGTCCCGATAGCGGTACTCCAGGTCCAGCAGAAGCCTCAAAATCTCCGCCTCGGCATCGAAGTGCTTCTTCAGCTGAGGCGTCAGATGGGGCTCGTCATCGTCCACTGTGCGTTTGTTCTGGAGTGTCCATTTGCGCTCCAGTTTGTGCTCCACTTTTTGCTCCATTTTGTAAGCTGAAAGACTATGTGTATACGTGTGCGTGTGTGTTTTCTCTATTTGTTTAGTGTTCGCTGGGACTGCCTGACTGTCTGTCTGTGGAAATAGTGATGCCTTCAAGGCAAACTAGATGAGCCGGGCGCGACGGGGGTCTATTGCCAGGCCGATTTCCCCAATCAATTTCAATTCCCATCTCTTTCGTCAGGGGCCAATTAGTAGTAATCTGTTTGGCATCGGGAGCGAAACATCCTCTAAAACTAAATGAAAATGAAAATCTCTTTTAATAAAAATCAAATGAAATGTATTGCTACTTACGCAACACTAATATTTCACAGAAATCGATTTAAAATAGATTTGTCTATCAAATACGAATATGTGTATATGCAAATATCACTCATACGTCACGATGTACGCAGAAAAGAAATCAGTTGGTATATCGATCTGCAGCATGTGATAGGCAAATAAAAATATAAATATAATATTAATGTGCCTGTGAGGAGCAGAGAGAGGCCAAGAAGCCCGATCAAGCATGGAATAAATGCTTTGATTGATTCCCTTTCAGAGCATTTATGGTCCTCGGGATGCATTGCGAAAACGGAAATTAAATTGGCGGAATTTCACATTTCGGAAGCTTCCTCGCGAACTATTCAAGTTATCTTTGTTGTGTACACTGTACACGAAGATGAGCATTTCATAATATATATTTCTATTTAAATGCGTATTTCGGCTCTACCCTCGCCGTGAGTGTGTGTGGTTGGGCAACGAAGCATCATTAATGAAGTGCGAAGCCAATTGCCGCCTTCAGCAATTTCGATATGCACGCCACACGTTACGTTTGTATCCGAAGCCAGAAATACATTTAATAAATCTGTATGGAAATGGCCGAAATTTGAACTCGCAAACGTCAGGCCGCATAACAAATATTGCTCATTGCGAAACGATTTTCCAATATCACTTAAATAAACAAAAAATAAAACATGTGAATGGAAGCCGTTGCTGCTGTGAACCGAACACATATTTAATGCGCCTTAATTGCAAAAATGTGTTGAAAATATTGACGGCTGTCAAGGGAAAGCGGTGAGGAAAATTGTGAGAGAAACGAAAGGCGATAGAATATTCATACTTTCCAAATTTGGTTAAGTTTTTGAATCAAAAAATTCCTTAGAATCAGCTTAGTTTTATCATTTGATTAACGTTTTTCTTGCGATACTTAAAAGTATCCAGATATAGAGAAGTTTCCTTGTGACTGAAATGGGATATGAAAAGAATTAAGACAAAGTGAAACCAACAATTTTCACTGGCAACGCACATTTTGTTTACGGTTTTGGGGATTTTTAATTGCCAAAGCGGCACACGCGTCGTATGCGCGATGTCTTCTTTGGTGTAATGTGCGCTGGGCTATTTTGGACCAGACACCAGCTCCTGGCGCGCCCTCAAGATGTGTGTTCTCACCATCGTCCGGCTAATGGGCACCTTCTTCTCCTCCACCTCCTCCACCTCCTCCACCTCCTCCTCCTCCTCTCTCATTCTCATTGCTTCTTCCCTGCATACCTCTCGTTCTGCCCCACCAAGTGGATTTCGATTGTGCGGCTTTCAGCGAGGCATTTTATGCAATTATTTTCTCGTGAGTTATGGCCAATGGTCTTGATAGTGTTGGTTAGATTTATGGGAAGGTGCATTGAACCCCTCGGGACAGATAATTGCACACGAGACTGCTTAAATAATCATAATTAATATTCTTTGTGTGAATTGCAATGCATGATAATATTGCAATATATATCCCACAACATATTCATTTCCTTAAAATAAACATTCGTTTAATATTAGCTCGCTGCATTAACATTAAACATAATGGCGCATATGAACAATTACAGAAAGTAATTAAGAACAATTAAGATAGCAGATATTAGTTATTATTTAGATAGTTGATAGTTTTATGACATTTGCACTAACAAATTTTGAAAGAAGAATGGCCCCAGTGGCTCGGCAGACTTCTTCCACTGTTCGCTCTTTCGCTTTCTTTGCGCAGAACAAGGTCGTGCCGTCGCCTGTCAGCGCGAGAAATATTATGGCTAACCAGAAGATAAAATATATAAGTATCTCCGCCCAAGATCCATCCATCTGTGTCTGTGCGGGGCTGCACAGGTTTCGGCCAACTGTTCGGTCCCCTATGCTCTGTGCTCCGTGCGTTTCGTGACGCGCTTCTTGCCATTGACACGCAATTAAATGATGTACTTAAAAATTGTGTGAGGCCGTAATGTAGGTAAGAGTAAAAGTTTTCTTATTAATATCTCATCAGAGGCAGCATATCGTTGCCTGCATTATACATATAGTATTTACCAGTATTATTCCGAGCTAAGCGTAAATATTGTTATAACAATAAAGGTTATCGGACCCAAAAGGGTGCGGCTTGGGCCCAAGAGCAAGGAACTTGTCTCCCAAAACCGAGATACTGAAGCAGATGCAGAAAAGCATACAATTGTTCAGTGCTTGTATCGAAATCGAAGAATATATTGAGCTTTAGGGAACTGCAATGCCGGCAGGAGAATGTGTGAAGTTCCCTGAGAGCAGCATATTAAACATGGTACGAGATGTCCAGGTCGGAATTCAGGCATTCGAAGCAGAAGACAGTGACTACTGTTAGCAGCCACTAGGCTCTTCAGATCCGGGATATATTTGGGACAATTGTAGATGCTGCCTTATCATCCTCTATCAAGTCAACGATCTCCTTTGGCTGGATGTCACTGGCTTGGAGGCGTTGGATTCTTATCCTTTTGGGCCTACAGTAAAAGAGACTTCGGCATGATGATACAATTTCCTAGTTTCAGTATTAATTCTATACAAAATATATTAATACTGAGGTTAAAGGATGTGTTTAAAGGATATATGTGCTGCAAAATATAAAAAAAATATACATGTGTAATACTTCAAAATAAAATTCACCATTTAGCGATTACTTTTAAAAGTAAAAAAGAAACAAAATCAGAGAGTAAGTTAAGAAAAGATCCATGAGTATTTTCAAGAAGAGAAAGCCAAGCGAAATGCGTGGGCAGCGTCGAGAACGCTTATTGCTCTCAGCTCCTGTCTGGTTGCCGAAGAAAGCATTTTTATTTTAATTCGTATACGTATGTATATATGTGTAGTATTTAATAAATTATTAATTTTTGCTACGTTTTAGCCTCTCAAAACATCACATGAATCGTCTATACGGGCGAGCCAATAAATGTTTATTATATAAATGCAAATATTTTACGCAGATTGGACTATGTGTGTTCACGGGTGTGATCAAATATGTGGCCCAACATTTTGATTGAACATACGTATTATTTTGTTAATTAATGTATCAGTTTTGGCAAAAGATTGGATCATCAACTGTTTTATCCTGATATAAACAGGAGAGCGAACACTGTTAAGGCAATCCAGCGGTCAGTGGTTCAGAGAGCACTTTTAAAAAAGTCGCTTTTAACCAGTTTTGGCTTCGCATTTAGTCTAGACGCTGTGCCTTTGTTTATACTAGATACACGTGATGATGATATTGCCATTGAGATATCTCTCGAAATGTTTTTGTTCCGAGCATCTACAAAATGTTGTTTGCCACTTTTTTTGCTCTGCTGCGTTGCGGCGAGTGTTATTATTGAACGAAAAGTGTTTTAAGAACGGGATGACACTTTGATTCTTTTGGCCGTAATAAGTGTGGCCGAAAATCCCATTTTAATAGCGGCCAGATTTGAGTTAATCAGGCTATTGTAAAGTCCTATCAATTTGTAAATTTTTCTTCCCTTAGCAAGCAGTAAAAATATTATTATTAGCAATACTTTCATTATTCACAATCATTTTGGGACGCCAGACAGACCATATGAGAGATATTAAACAGCTATTGAACCCCCGCCAGATCTGCAAAATTATTTCCGTTCTTATTTATTTTCCCAAGTCCCGCGAATCGCACTGACCCCCAGCGAATGGCCTACTTAATTTATGTGAGCAGGCAGCGGCTCTATATATTGCCTTACCTTCGGCTGGGCTGAACTATTCAGATATTATTTATAGGGTCTGCGTCCGATTGGACATTATTCATTTTTCAAAATACTTACAATATTTTTTATCAACGCGGTGTGAATGATAAATGCTTTTACGTCGGCACTTGCCTTGACCTTACCTTGAAAATTGTCAGCTACATGAATTTTTTACTCGACATTCTCGATGTTCTTTATTTCTGATTTCCATTCATTTTCCTTAGCGCGTAATTACAAATTTGATGGCTATTTATATAAACGTGTTTTCCACCGAAAAAAAAAGAAAAAATTATACTTACAAAAATATAGCGAGAAATAAACGCGAGCAAATTGAATAAATCGTAAAGGCGGAACTATTAAAATAAATTATGGAACCGGTGGCGTGGGCGGCGGCGGCTTCTGCCACTTGCTGAGAGAGCACCCAGGACGCCTTTCTGGGTGCCTTTCCCTCACATAAGCCCTGACATGAGAGCCTGTCGAGCGGCACTCAGAGCGAAGGTGCCTCTACCAGTTGGCCTTGATCCTTCATCCTTGGTCCTCGCATAACAATTTGAAGCCCCCTCGTCCACCACTTACCACTTTCCACCTTGCACCTGCCACCTGCCGCTCGTGCTGGTCATGTGCGCAATTCTCCAAGAGCAGCTGCCCCTGGCTGACGGTCTTCTAGAGTGCCGCCATATATCAATATTCGGAGGGAGCGGGCCAGAGGCCGGGGAGGGACGGATACACGCCTACTTTTGCTAAAAATATACTCCGTGGCCAAAGGATGGTGAGAGCAAATCAAGCAAATTTAAACGCGTTTTATAAATACAACAAAAATATACAATATTCGCATCTTTAGCTCGTTCTATCAAAAATCACTCGCTCTTGTAGACGTATGCAGAATCTATAAAAAATCTCTTATTATTTATTTTTTTCGCTTTCGTTTCGTTTTTAGTTGTTTTTGTTTCGTGTGTACATTCATATTATATATGCGCACATACAGACATATATTTAATTTTATTTCATTTTGTTTATTTTGGATTTTGTTGTTTTTGCTCTTGTTTGTGGGCGCAGCGGAAATTTTCTTTCAAGTCGTTAATTTTTATTGAATTGTTGTATAATATGTTATACAAGTATACTACTTAGGAAATCTTTTTCAACAGATAGTGAGTAATGGCACCCAGAAAGTTGGAGAAGTTTAGTCTCTGAAATAAGATAGAACAGGAAATCAAATCAAAGCAAATAGAAAAATGTACACAATACACTTAATACAAAATTTTATATTATTACAATCTATTGAAAAATTTGTATTTGTATTTGTAAAAAATAAAGAAAGAGAGCCTTTTAGTTTCTTTAGCAATTCCAGCATGTCTTTAATTAAAAATCATATTTAATTTTGGTCCTTGTTTGTCACACAGAGAATTTTTCTTTTTAGATTTTGCTTAATTTGATGTGTAGAAAATACAACACTTATTGTTCCACGAAACCTCTTTAATCCCCTTACTTCTTGGCCACCTTCTGCTCCTACTCGGTTCCTTCGCAGATTCGCTTGTAGAGCAGCTGTAGCTTAGTGTGTGGCGCCTCCACTGGCAGGATTATCTGGCCGTCGTCATCCTTGTACTCGTCGTACAACTGCTCCGCGAATACCTCGAAGCCAAGGGATTGAAATATCTTCTGGGAGTAGATGCCTGTGGCATCGGTCTTTAGCATAGGGAAACCTTTCTTCTTGGCCAACGCCACCGATTGCTTGACCAGCTCATTGCCAATGCCACGGCCGCGATAGCTCGAGTCCACCGACAGGACGCGCACATCGAAGATACTGTCCACGGCGAATTCCTTGAACAGATCGTTTTTGATGTTGAGCCGGAAGAGCATGGTAAACATCTTCCGGTAGTCCGGATCGCAGCTCTTGTCTAGGTCTTCCAGTGCCTTTGCCATGTCACCGGCCCTTAAAATGGCGTTTATCACCACGCCGGCTATTTTACAGCAGTCTGGGTGCGGCTCCACCGCCATCAGGCTCATGCGATCCTGCAATGCCTCTAGAGCCTTCTTCTCCAGGTCGGCGCTTGTGTTTCCATTCTGGAACAAGCCGGCAGCCTTGTTCGTCGGCTCCTCGGGAAAGAAGTTGCCGCGCAGGTGCCCCAGCACATTGTCACTGTGCTCCGGCTCAATCAGCTTGTACTCCAAGGAGTCACAGCTCGCCGAGAAACTTCTCTGAGGCAAATGATACCGACCAAGTTCTCGACAAAATGACGTGGATTTTTTGAGGGCTTTAATACTAATATTTAATTTCTGGCCTAATATTATTCTTTTGTGCAAGCCAAACATCTTTATTTAAGTAAAATATGTATATATTAATGTGCGGCAGAAACCCAAAGCTTGCCTAGCTGTCTTACAAAAAAATGTTCTCTCAGTCAACCAATTTTATTAGTAGCCAAATAAAAGGGTTATGTTTCAAGCCTTATGGTAAGCCTTTTATTTTTAAAAAAATATTATGGAAGTTATACAACTTGTAAGCATATTTGTTGTGAAAAGTTTCAGGTGATTTCAAGATAAGCTTCACTAGCCGGACGTCGTTCTGCTTAATAATCAAAATCTAATTACTTTTCCCACCGAAAAATTATGAATAATTTCCATTTCTTTAACAATTTGCGTTCCTAGCGGATAGTTTAGTTATATTTTTCACTCTTAAGACACTTGTAAAAAAAGTACCAATCTATGAAGCTATAAACACATTTATTCTTGCAATCCCTTCAATCCCATAGCCATATAGCATAATGGGCAAGCACCTGTAAACTGAAACGAAACTATAGTGACCCCATTTTGTGGCGTCTTGTAAACAATTTGAAGCGAGTCTCTTGGTACACAAAAAGTACTCAACTCTCGGGCATGTGAAGAAATATAAGCGTTTATTTCATTTTCCAGGGAAATGGTGGCCCAGCAACAGATTGTCGTAGGCGACCACCACTCATTGGGCTCTTTCAAGTTGGCCTAGGTCCTGGAAAATCAACTTAAGACGTCCACTGGAACAATACATCAAAGATTGAGGCATTAAGTGAACAGGCTGCCCTGATTGGGCAATCGATTCGAATCGATTATTTAAATTTACGAGCAGGCCTGGTCAATGGTCTCCGCTCTACGCTCTCCTTTCTCAGGCGAATGCCCTGCACTTGTGTACCCCTCCTAGCAATTCATCATTCCAACCGGCTGGGGACCGGCGCTGATCCGAAAGTATTTGCATTTCGTTTTGTAATAATGGGAAACTTACAATCCGCCGGAGACGCCGACGGGGCTACTCCGGCCCCAGCGCAGCCTCGGTGGCCTATAGAGACGAGGTGGTGGCCACTGGCTGCTATACAGCGGCGGTGCCTGTACGAGTATGTAGCACGCCGACCGACAACGACTGCCGATTGACGTCAGCAATGCCCCCAAAGTCGCGCACACAGTCGGGCGAGCTGCCAAGCAGGCGGGGATTCGGGACACCAGTAGCTGGTGGAGACCCGGGCGACTCACGAGCCCCGGGGGAGGGAGCGGGGCAGAGGCGTTCATTTTGTCAGTCACTCAAACGAGTGGCAAATCTCTGGCCTGCTCTCTGGCCAAGGCGAGCGTATCGATTCTTTGGAAATCGTCGAGTGGGTCTCCGTTGCTCTGGAGCGGCGGCAGGCAATCATAAAAAGTGAAATAAAATTAAAAAGTAACCGAAAGCGAATTAAGTTTGATGAATATGCAAATTATTTCTTGACATTTTGGTAAAAAGACAGATAAAAAGTCTGTACGATTACAAAAGGTTTATAGGGCTTTAAAGGTTTAAGGCGGCTTTAAATGTCATAAAAAGATTTTAATAACTTTTTGGCTTAAGTTAAGAATATAATTTCTGATATAAAATAGTTCTGCGAACCTATGATACAAAGAATACATTTCTAAATCCATTTAAATTAAAAAACTTTAGCTCCAAGTTTGTAAATCAAACTAAAACTTGACATCCTCATCTGTTTCTATACTCTTGTGTCAGAAGACTTAGCCATCTTTCTTTTTATTTCATTATATATAAGTTTTAAAATATAAAAACATTTAAAGTGATAGATATACTTGACTATAGAGCATCTAAAGAGGCTGGTATTGGCGAATTGAATATTCAGCATTCGCCAGATGAATTTCATTCCTCGTGGCGCCTTTGTTGCAATTGCATTTCACAAATCCCACTGTCCACAAGGGTGTTTGTTTATTCAGACCCACTGTTTACGCGACTCCCCTTGGCTGGGACCGCGAAGGCAGTGATGATTTCCACGGAACATATCTGGCTTCGAATTTATATTTAGACCCGCGAAATGCATCTTTCGGATGCCTGCTGACCCTTTTTGGCTCATTTGTTTGTTCAGCTATTTATGGCACGCAAAGTGTTTCTGCGGCAACTGAGAATATCAAGATGAAATGGCCATAACGAATATCATTTGAATTGCGTGCGGCCGGCGGGAAAATGGGAAATGGAAAACGCTTCTGGCGGGCGAAGAGAGTGAGAGGAGAGTGAAAGTTTGATTTATGGCCACCCGTCTGCTTGCTGCTTTTCAATGGTTATAATTAGTTTCCCTTTTTTACGGAACAGAACGGAGCAGAGCTCCCGTTTATTAGGGATCTCTTTGCGGTTAGCCAGGCGCTGACCAATTCGATTGGCCACGAGCCAATCACTTCTGGAACGGAAATAGAACTTGTACGGGAAAAAACTTGGACGAATGGCCAGAAACATAGACATTCTGCTGCCAGGTCCATCATCCTCCTCAAGAAATCCAGGCCCATGAAAGCTGTGCCGGGGGTTAATGGGCTACAAGAAAATTGGTTTTTGTGCCACTTAATATTCTTCGGTGACTCAGGTGTGGTTCCACATAATGGAATAATAAATGAAGCATCCTGCGACTGCGACAGACAATGTAATCAAAAGATGCATCATCTTTAGGTGACCACTTGGTATATAAATAATAAATATTGAAAGGCTGTGAACTAAATGCTATAAAAACTGCATTATTTTCTATACAAATATATTTCATATATTCTATTTCATCCCAAGTACAGCATTCCCTTGACCTCTATGAATAATTCCAACTCATAAGTCAAGAATATTTTCACTAATTGCCCCACAAACACTTATTTCTGCCGTCTAGCTCTATATATAATTCAGGCACTTTAGTTTTATATCTGGACGCGTCCGTAAATTTTACAAATTCTGCTAAAATGTTATTCTCGCATGCCTGATTTTGAAGTATTCTCGCTTACGTCTTGTAGAAATTTGTCTAAGCTGTAAATATTTGCGATGATGTGAAATTATTAATTCACCGCCCCTCCTGCCGGGTGACATTAAATGAAATACGACCGATCTTGATCGTCGTGTATATGGCGGAAAATGTAGTGTCAAAAACAATTCCGGCTAAAATTGTGTGAAAAACACATCACGCCCTATAAATGTTTTGCTTCTTTGCGATTTTCCAGCTAACGCATTATACAGACGCTTTCCCACTCTGTCCCATTCGGTTGCAAATCAAATGATTTTCCGCGATTTTCCGCGACTATAAAAGAATTCGGATGTAGTAGGTGCGAGTAGGAGTGCAGGGGCTGGCACTACGCAGATTGCGGATTCCAAAAATCGAATCAGTCGTCAGTCAGTGACTAACTGCTGACGTCTGTGCTGCGGGGACGGGGCCCCATATATAACTTGGATCTACGCAAATTCTGCACTAACTCTGTCACAGACAATTTGGCGACAACATCGTCTATTTCCCAGTCTTCGGCGTGGGCGGCTCCTCCTCATCCTCCACATGGAGGGCTGTAAAACGCTTTCTATGTTTGCCGCCGCCGCTGCCTGATAAATTAATAATTCGCATTGTGGACCAACAAATGGACACATAAAAGCAACCGAACCAGCACATCAAACGCCGATTATAAATCATAAAGAACAAATCCTAAAAATAATTCCAATTAAAGGCGATCGAAGCGAAACAAGATGCTGTTCTGTTGCGGTCAGGCCATTATGAAGGTGTGAACAGGTGAGCCAGAGGGACATGATCTGTTGCTGTGGACGGAAAAATAATTAGAATTATTTTAAATAGGTAGCTTGGTAGGTTAATTAACATAGAACTTAAACTGAAATAAAGATTGCGATATTTGTATATTTTGAGGACCAGAATAGGGGTGATTATATCACAATTTATTCAGCTTAAGTTTAAAAAATACTTATTATTATTAATACACTAGAAATTTCGAAAATCTACATTCTGTGACGGGGTATTAAATGTTAAAACTTAAATAGATATATGCAACCATTATGACCTAATTTATATTATCATTTTATTTTTGCTATCTTAGTGTTGTTTTTCTCCCATTCTTAACATATAGCCTGATTGACCAACCAGAACGTCCTCTCTTCTTCTTGCAGAGAAACGCTCGTTCTCCTTCCGCCTCCGCAGATCCTTCGGGGACGGCGGCAGCACCAACAGCCGCAACAGCAACAACAATAGCAGCACCTGCACCAACCACAACAACCAGAAGCGGTGCAGCACTCCGCTGACGCCGACCAGCACCAGCACGGGGAGACTGGAGGTTCCGGGGGCGGCATCGGTCAGCCGGCGGAGCAGCATCTACAAGAAGCCGGACAAGAACGATGGCGGCCAGATTCACCTTATACCGGACGTGGAGCTGCCGCTGATGACCTTCGCCGATCAGTACAACATTGAAAAGACTTTGGCCGAGGGCTGCTTCGCCAAGATTCTGCTGTGCCGGCACAGGCCCACGAACACTCTGGTGGTGCTGAAGGCAGTGCACGCGGAGCTGACCACGATCAAGGAGTTCCAGAAGGAGTTTCACTACAACTACGAGCTATCGCACCACCACCACATCCTCAGCGCCTACGCGGTGGCCTTCCAGACCATGGACTACTACGTGTTCGCCATGGAGCACGCCCCCTATGGCGACCTGGCCTCCAACATCGGCCCCAATGGGTTGCACGAGAACGCCTGCAAGCTGATCTCAGAGCAGCTCAGCTCGGCTTTGGGCTTTATGCACTCAAAGAACTTGGTGCATCGCGACCTCAAGATCGAGAACATCCTCGTATTCACGCCTGACTTCACGCGCGTGAAGCTTTGTGACTTCGGGGCCACCACGAAGAAGGGTTTGCTGGTGCACAAGGTGAAGCACACGTGGACCAGCTGCGTGCCGCCGGAGCAGCTGGAGCTGATCAAGAACGAGCGCTTCCAGTGCCTGCCCATCAGCGACTCGTGGCAGTTCGGGATCCTGCTGTACAACATCCTGACCGGCAATCCGCCGTGGCAGTCGGCCGACTGGGTGAAGGACCAGTCCTACGCCAACTTCATGAAGTACGAGCAGCGCAAGACGACCAAGGTGCCGGACAACTTCCGGCGCTTCTCGCCGCGTCTGATGCGCTGCTTCCGGAAGTACCTAAGCCACGACCCGGAGGACCGATGCAAGATTACCGAGGTGGCCAAGTACATGAAGGACCGCTGGGTGGAGTGCCGCATCTCCACCTCCAAGTCAGCAACGCTCATCTCGCCCACCAACCACGACCAGGACTCGTGCATCTATCTTAATCAGCGGGAGGGCCGTCTCTCCGGGGACGAGAACAAGTTGCGCTTCAAACGCATGATGTCCACCTACGGCCTGGACATTCCCATTGATCCGAATATGGTGAGGCGGCGAGTCTGGGACTGGCTCTCCACCTGCGACGCCAACTTCGATCCGGAGGTAGAGAGTCTGCACGCCTTGGACCTGATGCAGTAGAGTCGAGGCCCACAGAATCAGTTTTTACCTCGGTTCTAATCAGTTCGATTCGGTTTCCTGCAGATCTAAACTTAATGCTTGATCGAAATCCGATGAGATGTAAAACCTCCATGACACCAAAGAATTTTTAGAGAGATTTTGAAACCAACCCACGTAAATATTAAGCACTTTACGGCTTAGCCAATTTGTAGTCATGGATCGCGTCCGATCAGAGCCGGAGAGATCAGAGAGAGAGAGAGATGCCTGTTATCATCCTGAGCACAGGAACTGCTCGAATTTTGGGATCTATGAGATCGGTTTTGTAGAGCAGAGAAGCAACTTCTCGACGGTTATTTTTCTGTTGTTCTGCGATTTGCACAAGCCCAGAACTGAAATATTAATTTAGTATAGAAGGAATTTGGCATAAAACTATAGTAAGTAGTAAGAATTTTGTAGGTTAATGAGGCCCAGATTTAGAGAAAAAAAGAAACACGTCAACGGATAACTTTCCACTAGTGTTACCTTTCTAGTCTTCCGCTATGATGATTTTCTATATATTCTATATGTATGTACGTAGGTTTTACGATTACAACTATTTGAATGTACTATAAAGTGTGATTTACGCGTTACTTACTTTATGTGTACGGAATACCTACCAACTATGCAATTATTTAGACTCTAGACCTAAACCGAGGAGTAGGGAATACCGGAGAGCATGCTCGACCAATTATTAGACCGATAAGTTTCGTTGTATATTTGTAATAGACTCCTCTATCTATTTATCCCTAATATTGCGATCGATGTGTATATCCCTCTATGTGTATCACACACCTTTGTACATACTATATTTAGTATTTAAATGCATACGACTTTTACAACATATATATATACGAGTTTGTATTCTATGTATACCGACAACTGCAACAAATATAGAACCGTAAACTGAGTTTATCCAAAGGCGGAGCTTTTTTAATGCAGTAGAGGGGCCAATTTCTACTAATTTCACACCCCCCACATGTTCATAAAACATTTTGGCAACGAAATTTGCTAAACAAATCGGTTCATAATCCACACATAAAAGAACTGCCAAGCGATCGGGGGAATAACATTTCTGGAGAAGCTACAGCAACTGGCCGTACACACATATTTATTATTTAAATGCTAATTATTTATTCTTGTTTAGAATCCGCTGGAACTAGCATATAGTGTTTTGCTGATTACTTTTCGCCGCCGCCCCGAAGGTCGCTCAGATTTCTGTTCTTGAGTCGACATTGAATGCCGGCGGTCAGGGTTCTTTCCCCGGTGTCCGCCGGAAAGCAGCCCATCCCGTCGCTATTGTTTGCCGTGCTGGACAGGATGTGACGCCTCTGCGGGTGATTCCGTCTCTCTAATAAACAAGCGCTAAGGTTAATTCAACAAAGGTGAGGCTGGTGGGTGGGCGGACACATTGTTTGCATTACGCGTTCTCTTCGGCCGGCCAATGCCATTCAATTAAATAATACCGGGCCCCATGAATCAAAGGCCAATCCGATCTGATCGATGCCTGGAATATGATTGATTAATGCCTTTGGTTAACCTGCAATTACCTCGCCCGTATAGGGTCAATGTCGTTTCACCTTGACTTTGTTTCATGAAACATCAGAATTGAAGACTTTTAATGGGGCGCATGCCAGCACTTAAATGAGTTTTTATGGCCAAGCACAGGGCGCGTTATAATGTTGGCTAGACAAAGAATGCGAAAGTTTTTTTTATTTATAATACCTGAAGATGATCAAATTAAACACCATTAATTCCGCGTGGAAAATTAAGGATTGTATGGTGTCTTTTGTGATAATTCATTAGCATTATGTTTCCACTCTTCCTAAATCGAAATCAAATTACTATTTAGAATTACATTTCCTAATTTAAACAATAATCCTAATGAAACTAAAATACAGTTTTCGAAAATGAGAATCATATCTTCATAATCATCATCTTTAATCTTCTTAATTATCAAATAAATTGCAAACCTAGAAAACCTTGATCTTTTCGACAGATTCATGAATATATTCGCCCAGCTATGTTTGAAATATTCGATCGCTGTCCACGTGAAAGCAAAAAAAAGTTGAAAAAAATCTAGAAAAAAGATAAATAAATTAAAAAAGTCTAGCTGGACGGTCATAAATAGCTTGGTTTGAACCATGTGATCTGCATATTTCCATGCCACGCGCATCGAATCCTGATGAGCGCCGTGGCATCGAGCTGCAGTTGGGCATCGAGTTCAAAAGGGGCCTCTAGGACGAGGCTATCGTTTATGGATCAATAAATATACAATTTATCGTATTTAATTAGTTGTTATTGGTGTAAAAGTGTCCGAGAATCAAAACATGTTGTGCCGCGCGCATAAATTCGTTTCAATCGCCACGAAAATAGGTTTTTACGATGCCTCTGTCAGCGCCGCTCGCCGCCCCATCGCTGTCCGGTGTCCACGAGTAACTTTGTGTCCCGACCATTCCGAATTTCCCCCACTTACTGTATGGGCATGGCCGCCGATTTTTCTTGTTGTCGCGGGACATAATTTATGGGTCGCATTTGCCTTTTTGGCAATATCGCAAACGGTCAAGCGGAGCTATATATTTCCTTGGGCGAATTACGACTTTCGATACAGCCAATCGCCTTGCAGCATGTCACTCAGCCATCGACAGCTCAAAAGTATGCTGTATAATGTGGTTTTTCCCCCTGTTCTCTATACAGAGGACACTGCAGTGGCGAGAGAAATAGGGGAAAAACACATTTCTGAACATCACCATCTGGAAATCCTATTTCTCACGCTAAAAAAAAAAGGTTGAATAAATAATAAATAGCATCGGTTGCATGGGTTTCGCAAATATTCGATTTATTTGATGCACTTCCACGTGCGGATCTTGGGTCTGTTTTTCCCAATTGCTTAGTAACTAAACAAAGCTGCTGGGGAGGGCTGCTGGCTCGCTGGTTAGATGAGTAGGTGTTGCAGGTGATGTGTGTCTAATGCCTAAGGAGGAGCTGTCTAATCCATAGAAAAATGTCTATAAAAGCGCTGCCATAAATCATAAAAATTGGTGAAGAATTGCAGCCTCATTCGACGTCAACCGCTTCCACGGTTTCACTCCTGCCTGCTCCGCCGACTTCTGCTTCTCATGCCGATTTCAGCGGAATATGCTGTTTGATTACCTATAAGTAAGGTCGAAATTGAGATTGAGAGATGGGTGTGGGTACGTTTATAAACATTTCCGACTATGCCGTCCGAATTGTTTACAATTAAATAATAATAAAACGAATATCAATTAGGACGCGTGTGAAATACGTCAGACGCCGCGGCGTCCAAATTTAGTTAGCGGCTAAACGATTGTGTTTTCTGTATTTGGTTTTGTTGTTCCACCGCCATCAATCGACGGGGGCGGCGACTGAGTCACTCGGTCAAAACAAATCCCCGGCCGCAGGAAGCTCGTTTTCCGTGTCCGTTTAAAGACAATGAAAAGCGGAATACGAATCGGGGCGAGCAAATAGGAGGAAGTCAACATAGAGATATATCCGTAAATGGACGCTGGCCAGAACGTACCTCGGAGCACATGTTCTTGTAGATCTCGTCGGTGTCCCAGGGTCCGCGCTCCGGCAGGGGGATGCCACGCCTTCGCAGCTCCTGGACGCAGTCCGTCAGGTCAAAGATGGGCAGCGGATCGATGCCAGCCTTAGCCACCTTGCTGGCCAAATACTCAACGTAGTGGGTGCTGAAATGACCATGATACTCATAACTCATTACGAAGATATAATTGAATACTCTTCACCCGTACTCACCGACACATGCCTGCGTGCTTGTCGGGCACATCGGTGTTGCACACGGTGTCCACCAGTCCCTGCGGCGTCTCCTTCTGCAGGGGAATGGGGCAGCGGGCCAAGGCCCTAGCCTGCGACGAGCTGCTTGACTCGTCCTTCAGCTGCAGGGGCTCCGTGTCGAAATGTACCTTCTGCTCCTTGAGCAGGAACTGCAGTTGCAGGGGGATCTTGTCGCGCAGATAGAAGAGGCAGTTCCGCGGATGGTGGGCGTGCAGGCCCAGCTTGGCGCAGTACGGCGAAACCGTACACTTGGCGCCCATCATGAATGGTCGGGCGCAGCCGTAGCAGAATTCGAACTTGCACTGGGTACAGGTGAAATGCATGCAGCCGCCTCTGGCCAGCGAGTAGCGGAACTTGCACTTGGGACAATCGATGCCGTTCTGGGCCAAGTGCTCCTGGACACCCTGGGCTTGCAGCTCGGGGTCGTTCTCGCGCTTCCACTCCAGATAGGCCTCGCAGGAGCTGCCCTCGTGCTGGCGCTCCCACGGCTTGCGGCACTGGGCACAGGTCACCGAGCCGCAGTCCGGACAGATGAGACGCTTCTGCTTGGGCCGGGCAAAGAAGCCCGAGGAGCACTGGATGCACCACTTAAAGTTCGGGTCCTGCAACAGGGTGCGGTCGCGGAGCTTGCGCTGGAACAGCTCATGCACGTCGCTGTCGAGGATGCTCTTGAGGAAGATGTCCAGGTTGGAGAAATACTCCAAATGCTCGTCCTCGTGCTGCGCCTCGTTACTTAGTTCCGGCAGCTTGCAAAAGGGGCAGCTACAGTCGTTGATACTGCGATCGGTGATCTGAGGAAGTGGTTTATATAGTGCATATTACAAAAGCCATTTGGGACCTTGCTCACCTGCACCGTGAAGTAGCCCTTGGCGCACTGTTTGCAGCACTTGTGGGTGCACTTGAGCATGGACACGATCTGATTCATCGGGTAGGAGCTCATGCACAGCTCGCACTCCTGCTGGAGCATGGCAATGGCCTGGTCCAAGTCGGAGCACTCCCTGGCCGCCCACAAGGCAACGTCCTCCTGGAACTTCATGTTCACCAGGGTGGCGGCTATCTGGGCTTCCCCAATATTAGTCACCAGCTCCTGCTCGACGTATTTGCGGGCCAGCACCTGAAGAGAAGATCATACAAGAAATAAAATGATTTAAGACGGTGTATTGTGAAATCTCCGGCTTGTACACACCGCTGGGTCCTCGATAACCGGCTCTTGGACACTAGGATACGCCCGGAAGACGGGCATACTCAGCTTACGCTTTAGCAGTTCTGCTCTGAGTGGTTCGGCCAGGGTTAGGTCCTCCTGCTCCTCCTCCGTGGCCGAGGTCTCGTAATCGTCGTCGGAGAAGCAGGTCTCGTGGTACTTCTTCTTCGGAATCCGAGGCTGGGAACGGGGTTTCAATAGTGCCGCTGCAGCGGCCGCAGCAGCTCCGCTGGTGCTGGGTCCATCTCCCAGGGCAGCGGTGTTCGAGTTGAATCTGGTGATGGCATCGCTAATCGATTTCTTGGTGGTTGGAGTGCTCTTCAGGGGGACTCGACTGGCCGCACTCGCCGAGGTCTGCTTCTGCAGGTACTCCTGCTGGATTCGCTTCACGGACGAGATTCCCATGGGCGCCGAGAAGGACTTGGAGCGCAGAGGAACCTTCTTGTTCGGGGGAGTACCACTCGTACTGTTGGTGGGTTCATTTGTGGGCTTGGGTATCTTACTGACTGTGGACTTTGTTGTCTTAAGTGTGCTTAATGTGGCGGGTGTCTTGGTGGTTTTGACAGATCCATCAGATGCGGTTGTTGGTCTGTTAACTGTCTTGGCTTTCACGGGCGTCGTTACCTTTTTGGGTTCTTCCAGCACTGTCTCGACGGGTGGCTCCACGGGTCGCGACTCGGAGTCGACAATGGGTGGGGAGGATGTTATGGGCAGGGCGATGGGTTCCTCAACAGGCTCCAAATCTACTTCGTTGGGGGATTCAACCTCTGGCGGGATATCTAAGACCACTTCCGTCGGTACTTCAGGGGGCCGACTCTCCGAATCTGCTATGATGGGAGGAGCCTCAATTAGCAGGGCCTCTACTGCCACCACTTCTTCAACTGATGGGGCTGGCAGCTCGGGAGTGACTGGAGGGGACTGCGATTTGATCGCCAGACTCCTTCCTGCGGAGGAAACAACCTCAGTCTCTGGGGCCGGATCGGCTTCAGGGTTTGTGGGCGTGACTGATAGAGCGGGTGAGGTGACTGTTTCATGGACTGGTGCGGGTTGTGTGAGCTGTAACTCCTCTTCATCCGCCTGGTCTTCGTCCTCCTCCATGATGTCCTCGATTTCGGTACCCTCGTCACCGGTCGATGCCTCCTCGTTATAGGTATTGCCATCTTCGCCCTCATAGTCGCCTTCCTCTTCGTCCTCACTGTCGTACCACTCTTCCTCTTCTCCCTCGTCGTATTCGTCTGAGTACTCGTCGGAGTACTCGTCCTCGTCGGTGGACTCGAACTCATCCATGCTGATCTCATCGCGCATTTGCTTGATCAGCCTCTGGGTGTCCTCGACAAGTTCGCTTAGGTTCTGTTTGGCGGGATCGCCGGAGGGAACGAATTCCTTGAGGACAACCTTGGACGTTTCGGACTGACTAGAGTGCGACCCAAGACTTGCGTTGCTGCTGGACTTAGCTATTGAGGATTCCAGCACAGACTCCTCGGCCAGCACGAGAATTACTTCACTCTCCGGGGACTTGGTCTCCACTCGGGGCTCATCGCTGTCCAGGCTATACAGCTCAGTATCGGAAGCGGTTTCGTCGTGGGGTCTGGTTCCATCGCTACCACTGAACTCGGTGGCATCTTCAAAAACTTCGTCAGAATCGGTGGGACTAACTGCAATCGCTGTTATGGCAGGGATGTGAACCTCCTCCGTCTCTTCGTTTATTGGCTGGGTGGCCGGTTCTGTGACTATCTCTTCCGTGGCTTCAGATGGCGTATCTTCCGACATGGTTTTGGCATCCACTGGAGGTGGTTCTCTCTGGGCTGTATATGATGTGTTAGAGGATTGATCTACGATTCTTTCACCTTCGGCGGCTGTTTCTTCGTTTTTGAGTTCATCAGTTGATGTCTCCTCTTTTTCGGGTTCATCAGTTGCTGGAGGTGTTCGATTGTCGGCTCTGCTCTCACTGCGAAGACTACTGCTGCTAAGGGTCCTCACTGGAATCTTAGAAAATCGCTTTGGACTCCGTTTGTGTTCGGTGTTTATGAAAGTGGTACTAGACACTGGCTCCTTAGTTATGGTTATAGGCGAAGACTCCTGTTCATCTGAAGGGATACTGGGAACGGGAGTAGCCTCAGGGTGAACTTCGGTTGCCGAAACACTTTCAGATGTGTTTTCAGCAACTAATAAATGACTGGTAGGGATCACTTCTGACATTGAATGTTCTTCGGTTTCATTTACCGCCCTAATGTCCTCATTTTCCTTAGGATCATGAGTATCTTGAATTAATGTTGAAGGCTCTACTGCAGCAGCTTCTTGTGTACTCTGGGTCAGTTCATTTGTTATAACATTATTGGTTGTATCAATATCCAATGGATGAGAAATAATGTTCTGTTCGCTCGCATTTATTTTGACTTCAGATTTTGCTAGCTGGGTATTAGTTATGCTTCCATCAGTTATATTTTCAACTGACTGAACATTAGGTGCTTCAGTAATTGACTCTTTAACAACAGAAATTGCGTCGTCCATCGAAATGCTATCCTTTTGTACCTCTGTGTTTTCATTTTGTTTTGGGTCAGCATCTTTTGGTAACCTCACCCGGTTAATGGGTTTTTGACTCGACTCTCTGGATCGCATTTTCTTCGATTGTTGCGATCGCTTGTTTCTCCTGTTGGCGTCTCTGCTCGTGCTGGGCTTGTCGTCAAGTTCCACTTGAGAGTCTGAGATATTTGATTGATTATCAATATTAATTTCTTTAGCTGGATCCTTATCTGATTTTTCTGTTGGCTTTTCACTTATTTCTTTAACTGGTTTACTTGCAGCTGGGGATTCCGTCAAAGCCATTTCTACTTCTGCATGCTCTGTATTTTCAGTCTTTTCTAGTTTCAGAGAGGGTTCTGGTTCAGCTTCTTGTTGTGTATCTTGTGACGGCACAGGCGTCTCTGATTTTAGATCTGTTTCTTCTAGGGCGACTTCTATCGGTGCCATGTAGCTCTTGAAAACTATGCGTTCTGCGTCTTCTAGATCATCCAGTTCCCATTCCACCTCGTGCCACCTCTCAGTACCACGATCGAATTCCAACTTAAAGTTGGCTATTTCCGTGGCGTAAATAAAACTTGTCGGAAGCTCTTCTCGTATGGTAGCTTCCCTAAGGTTCGGCTTGATAACCTCTTCCATGATGTAGACCGCAGGATCAACCGCAGGTGGTTCTGGCTCGGGCTCGGGCACGGGTTCGGGCTCAGCCAAACTGGGCTGAGTCTTCACTTCTTCGCTCACAGGCTCGGTCTTTTCCATAAGCTCTTGTTCGACCTGTTGCACCAGATTGGGCACAATGTCCTGAATATGCTGCCAAACGAAGTTCTTTACGTCCTCGGTTGACCTGTCCTCCTCCTGTCCAGATGGCTTCAGAGTACTGATGGGGCTCTTCGTCAGAATCCTCATCACTTCCGGATCCGTTTCGTACTCCAACTCCGACTTGCCCTTGAAGGTCTCCAGCATGCTCTCGATGGATCGCAGCACTTCTTGGTTCTGCTTGGCCTGGTTCTGCTCCATGTTGCCTATTAGAATCTCCAGATTCTTCAGGGTGCTGTCCTCCAACTGGTAGGGACTGGGCGTGGCATAGGTGGACTTGGCGGGACTGTCGTCATTGAGGGGCGTGTCAAAGGGATTGGCTTGGGCGGGACCGGGACTCTCGCCGGTCAATGGCGGCTGCAGGCAGTCCAGGGCGTGTGTGTTCAGAAAGTCATGGATATCTGTGCGGGCGAATGGATGCGGAAGAGAGAAAGATGGGACATTATGGCATTGCGATCGACTGAACCGAGGAGTCTACAAACTAACCCGACTTGGTGTCTGAGGTGGCCGCGCCACTTTCATTCTCAACGCCATTCGGCGAGCCCCAAATGCGCATTAGAAATGGTTTGAGTTGCGTGCGATTCAGCTCCAGCAGCGCCTGCTCCACATTACCTTGGTGCGCCGTCAGCGCGTTGACGATGTCGTCCCGCAGAAAGTTCCCCTTGGAAGCTAGCTTTCGGTACTTCTGCTGTCGCTGCTGAATGCAGTCGGCCACCGCTTGCCACACGTTGCCACCAGAGCTTCGGAGCGCCTCACGCGCCTCATTCTGAGACACGGTTCCTATGGTGTTCTCACCCCTCTCCTGACCGTACTTGGTGGACAGGCTCTGGACGGTCTGGACCAGCTTGAGCCAGTTTTCGCGCAGCCACTGAATGGGATGGGTGTCCGGGGAGCAGTACTTCAGTGCGGCCTCCAGCTCCTCCACCGTGAACTTGTACAGCTCCAGCTCCTTCAGAATGATGTGCATCTCGGTTTCCGGATCTCGGGCGGGTTCGTGCTTCATCCCGAACGTCTCGTGAGGCAGGTCGAATGGCGAGGTGGCTTGCTGGAACATAATAGGAGAAGTAGGAGGTTGAGGGAAGGACAGTTCAAAAACGTGCCCCAACTTACATGCTGTATCATTCGAAGCTCGTTGATGAAATTGGGTCGCCTGGTGACCTGTCCAGCACTGTACGGATCCAAACTGTAGGCATCGTGGTATCTCAGATCGTTGGCACTGCGATACCGTTCGTTCTCCTGCGTCAGCTGTGAGTTGCTCCGATAGTGGGGACGTCGCTCCATTCTACTGGGCTCCGGCGGAGTCCTGAAGCGATCGGGAACAACGGTCGGGATCTCTTCCGACTTTGAGCTGAACGGCAGGGCATCGTAGGTCTGGAAGTAATTGTTGGATTGATCCGATGTCATAATGTCGATCTATATTTACTTGTGTGGAAATGCTCTGAGGCGGCGGCGAGGTTCCCATTTCCACGGCCGCTATTTCTCGGGGCGGTGTCCCGCCACAGCCCGTGGACACCTTCTTCTGGGCCTGTTTGAGCACCTTCTCCGCCTGCGCCTGAATGCTCTCATCCAGCGTATTCCAAATGTTTTCAACGGACTCTGGAACGGTATGGATGAGAGCATTAGCTTTGAGGAAGTTGGGTTCTCCGATGGATTTAAATCAAACAAACTAAGAACGGCTTGGGTTGTGGTTTTGTTCTGTATTTCGTTTCCATAAATGCGTTAATTGTAGGGCTTACAGTTGATGGCTCTATTAGTGTACTAACTAGGTTTAGTCTTGGGTGGTTGGTTGATTGGTTGGTTGTGTCTAGGCCTTGGTGCCCTCGAAAAATGATATTCGTTTTTGTATCCTACCTTTGTGCAAGAAGCCCTTGGCCATTGAGTTATCGGATTCGTTTTCTGATGAGGTTTTGAGAGTGGGCTTCGGGATTGTCTTGACGGGAATACTAGAAGCGTTCTTGGAGCTGACGGTTGCCGGTCCATTGGAGCGAGTGCCTGTGGCCTGGGTGGTTTTGGTGGAAGGTGGCGTGGCTGTGGTGGTACCAGTGCTGGCCTTCTGAACGGGCTTCTGACCCTTCAAGGATGATTTTCGGACTAAGGTGACTTCCGGCTTGGATGTCCCCTTGGTCTTGCTTGGCTGTACGGCTTTCGCTTGTACTTGTGGCTTCTCCTCCTCCACCTCCTTGGACTTGTTGGGCTGCGCCGGTGGTTTGCTAGGGGTCTTGCAGCATATGGAGCATATTTTGATGTTGGGCTCATTCACAAACGTGCAGAACTCGCACTCCCATTCATGATCGGGCGTGGAGGGCGGTGGACCCAATTCGTCGGTCTCGAGTACCTCCTCCTCGGGCTTGGGTGCTGCTGGGGCTGCCTCGGCTTCGGCCTCACTCTCCGAAGCGGTGACTTCTTCGACCACTTCCTCGTATTCCGAGTCACTCTCCTGTTGCGCCACTGGTACCGTCGCCTTCGGCACCACCGCCGCCGCTTGTGTGTTCTCATCCTTCATCTCGGGCTTTCGCTTCTGTTCGACTTTCTTCGCGGATTTGTGTTGATCCGCTTCCTGGAGCTTCTGCTGGATCTTGGCCTGAACCAGGGCCCTGGCACCCGAGCCCTCCGATTCCAAATCGGAGTAAATGCGACTGGTGCGTGCCGAGTCCGTGGCTGGTGGTTTATTTCTGGTGAGGGTTCCGCCATTGCTTCCCTGGGAGTCCCGTCTGTCCGGCAACCACTCGCTCTGCACCGACTTCGCCACCGATCCCCGCCGATCTCTCACCTTCTGCTGCCTGGATCCGTGCCCCCTCTGCTCCCCGTCCAGCTCATCGTTGGCGATCAGCTGCGAGGCACTGGACAGGCGGCGCTGGCGGGTCTGATGGTGTTGGTGGTGCTGGTGCGCCTGGGAGCGCGAGGCACTGGTCATACCCGAGCGGTTCGAGACCAGTGATCGGCGGTCGTCCTGGTCAGAGTCCTCATCGTCCGTTAGTTCGTCGTCCACGTAGCTACTACGCTTGCGTCGCAGAGACATCGACTTGCGGCTGGGCGTGGGTGAGGCGGCGTAACGAGATCGGGAGGCAGCTCTAGAGGCGGCAGATGGGGGCATTCCCATGACACCTGAGGGGAGAATCGCTTTAGGTAAAATTATACACTTATGGGTGGACAAGCTAACCTGGATGCATCATCGGATAGCCGGGCGCCCCGGGGTACATGTTGGGCATCATGCCGCGCTGGGTCATAAACACCGGCGGCGGGTAGTGCGGATGGTGCTGCTGCGGCATGTAGCCCTGTCCCAGATTAAGAGACAGATTGGAGTTGTTGAACTGCTGCTGGGAGCCGAACTGAGACCAGTCGTCGGGATGCTGGTGCTGGGCGTGCTGGTGATGTGGGTGCTGTGGCCAGCCCGGATGCTGCTGGCTCTGCTGACAGCCGGCGCAATTGAGCTGCGCCAAAGATTGGGCCTGCGGAAAAAGGATTTGGTACACATCTGCTCCTTCCCTTGAAGGCCATCGACTCACCTGTTGAATGCGCTGATTGGCCAGCCAGGCACTTCCATTCTGCGCCTCCGGCAAGGGACGACGCTGAGCCGTGTTCAGGTTGAACACCGAGGTGCTCATCTGGCGTCGCTGGGCGCCGGCTGCCTGTCGTTGTTGGAGCAGCAGGGAAGTGTGAAAGTTGTGTGAGTCATCCGAGAGATCGAAATGGGATGAGTTCAGACCGGATGACATGCTGCCGGAACGAAAATGCGAGGGCGATGGTGAAATGTTTGACCAGTGCTCGAACCCGGCTCCATTCAAATGCTGCGGTGGGGGAATGGCCAACGAGAAACAGAGAAAGAGAGGAGAGGGAGAACGAGATGTGACGAGACGAGACGATACGAGACAGATACGAAATACACAGCATAAACTTGGATTAAAAGTAATACAATTTAAAGTAGATCGAATCTTCATTATAAACTTGTTGCATTTGTGCTGTGCCGTGACAATACGATAGACTGAACAATGAACAGGTTGATTTGGGGAACAATGAGCACTTACCTGCTCGCTGTTGGCACTGAGATCCTGTCGGGCCTTCTGCTGGCGGTACCGTTGCTGCAGGATGGCCATGCGATCCAGCGTGGCGCTGGCCTTACTCTTAATCTTCTCGAGCTGCACCGACGGCGGCCGCTGGATGGTGTCGAAGACGGACTTGGGCGTTCCCGATCTGGAGGAACCACCACCCTCGCTGCGTGGCGGCTCTGGGAGAGGTCTGTTGTTCATCTGGGCCGAGGATGAGGAAGCGGATGTGACTGGCCCGGTGGGCGTGGTGGCCCCGCCACCGAGCGATCCTCGCCAGCCGCCGAGCGACTTGTGCGAGGGCGTCGGTGAGGGCGGCGGCAGCATCTGGAAAAGAGTCGGGTTGGGTGCCATTTCGGTTTCGTTTTCTGTTTCGCTTTCGATAAAAACTATTCGAATTCAAATTCAAATTAAAATGTTCGGTTTTTCGGTTCGACTTTGGGGCGTGCGTTGTGGTTTTAAGGACGGTTTTATTGAAGCATTCAAATTGATGATTACAAACTTGGTACTACGAGTAGGCCCCTTGTGGGCTGGCTTACGGGTCTAGGAGATCGTGCAGTGGCGTACCTGATCCTTGCGGCCCAAGAAGGGCGTCAGCAGGCCGCGTTTGCTGCGACGCGGTGGCGCCACCGGAGGCGGTGCCCCACCGCCAGCTGAAATCTTCGGGGGAATGGGAGGCGTGCCTTGCTCCACGGCCTGCAAGAGTGAATATAGTTAGTTCTGGACAGTTCGCCCTACTCCCGAAAGAACGAACCCACCTTTCGCATGTGTTGCTTGCGCTTGGGATGCTTGTGGAACATGTCGTCGCAGGAGGCGCAAAAGATCTGGCCGGCGCACTCGGAGCAAGTCACCCAGGGATTCTGGGAGCCGCATAGCGTACACTTCAATTTGTTGTCTGGGGGTGGCATTAAAATTAAAGCAACATAAATACAGGCACCATGGTTTTTAGACAATTTATGCCTTAATCTTTAGCTTCTATTCACCTGGCGTCTTGGTCCGGATCACTGTGGTCTTCAGGGGTTCGTTGGAGTACTGTTGCTGATTGGAGAACTCTATGACCTCGTAGTCTGGCTCAGGGGTGCTCTTCGCCTTGGGCGGCAGGGCGGGGGCCTTGGGCAAACCGCCACCCACTCCGTTGGGCGGCGTGGGCGGTGGCTTTGGGCCAATGCGGTCATTTGCCTCGGTCTATAGAGAAGGACAATTGATGCCAATTCACATTTAGGGGGAAAGATGCTTCTCTAGCACTTACCACCCAGGAGGGCATAGTCCGGACATTCCTATTGAGCAACTGTGGTGTCGTCATCTCTTGTCGTTTTGCTCCTCGGGAAGCTGACGGCTGGTTGATGTCTCGCTTAGCTTGATTGGCTTCTTATTTGATCTGAATTGGAAGGGATATAATATATATATAATCATATATACATGGTCACAATAAATATATAAGTTTTGCCCCATTTCTGAATTTTTTGCACGACTCAAACAACTTCAAATGCAATTAAGCTGTCAGAAAATGCGATGCATAAATATGAATATTTTTAGCCGGCTCACCCAAATGCCGGAGGCAAGGAAGTCCCAGAAGGAAGGTGCTCGCCAAATGCAATTTCGGGGAGGCTGTGCACAAAACCAAACGCAGCCAGAGTTAGATCGCGAATAAACCCGCTAAATTTAGGCTAAACTACATACCTCTCTGTGCATAGAACAAATACAAAATATTTTTTTGGCATACAATCGGCGGGATTGTTTATTTATGAAAAATGCGAAAGAGGGAAACGCTGTTTAGTGAGTCAGTTGGCTGTCAACGTGGCCTAAGTGGCTGCGCAACCAGGGGAATAATGGCAGAGAAAATGGGAAAGAGAGTGAAATGAGGAAGAGACTAAACAGAGAACTTAAGAGAAGTGAATTCTATTTAAATTTTTTGTGTTGTAAACTTTTCGAAAATATAAGCAAAGCTAATAAAGAAATAATAATAATTGTATCGGGAAAACGTAAGCAAATGAAATAAAAGAAAAGAATTGCTGAGAGAGAAGTGAGAGAATGTTCAATTTCTACCTAATGCAGGTGGTTCTCTATATGAGTGATACCCTTTTATTTTAAATAAAGGGAAAGGGAATAATTAAGGAAAATGTTGCATATAGAATACTTTTCAAAGACTATCACTACTTTTCGTTATTTTTACAAATATTGTTTGAGATATGCCTTTCAAATATAGGTTATATTTAAAATGTTGTCTACTATTGAAAAAAATCGACCTTAGTTTTGATTTATTTCCGAATTTGTTGAGATAAAATCATAAAGTCAGAAGTTTACAACGCAGTAAAGGAGACATATACGGACCTATAAGGTGTATGTATATACCTGAGCAGCGTCAACAGCCGAGACAATCTAGCCATGCGCGACAACGGAATCTCTCAATTGTACAGCTACTTGACCAAAATATGTTGGTGATAATTTTATTTATATTTATTGCAACGTTTGACCAGATCACAAAATCATGTAAAATTATCGTAAAATTGTTATTGCTATTTTCCCAGAGGGATCAGAGAAAAAACATTTATTGCATTAATAATACATCGTTTTTTCAACTTTAATAACAATTGCCTATATCAATACCTCTTTTTATATAAACTTCGGTAGGGAAGTAAGCTTTTCTCTCTTGTTTACATTTACATTTTAGTACAAGTTAATCAAATATTCTTTGACACGAAATATTTGTATTTCCTATTAAAAGTAAATATTAATTCAGTTTTAAAGTTGTATTTTTTTCAAGTAACCAAGAAACTAAGGAATCTTATTAGTAGTCACTGTCGTAATCGTGAAAAAAACATTCAACTCACAAAAATTCCAACATGACCTATATTATTCGAATACCAAGAACATGAGAATGCATTAAAAATTCCGTTCAGACAACACTCAAATCTTTTATGCACAAATTATGTGCATGGCGCTCCATTAAATTGTTACACAAATGTGTAGCGCGGCGGCCTAACTCAACACTTTTTGAAAAAAAGTCTTATTTTTCTTTTACCAGCGCACATCGCGTATACGCAACGTGTTCACTTTGGGCTGCACTCCCATTGCCTCGCACACTATTTTAGAAACCTTCCGCAGCCTGTCCATAGCTGTGTTCGCTGAAAATGTGTCGCACTGCGCAGCAATATTTATGAAAGCCGCCTGCAGTGGTCGGATGAGCCTGAGCATGGGCCCGTCGTCCCAGCCTATCCCACCTCATCCGAATCCGCCTTCGCCGTATGCCCGGCGTCTTCGAGCGACAACTGCCCTGGGAGGCAGCCACCGAGGCGAGCGGATCACACACGCACTCACACCGCCAGAGAAAAGTTTTTATTTTTATGGGAGAACGGTGGGAACTATTTTTAAACGTTTCTTTGGCTTGCCTATATTTGCGTTTATTTTATGCACCATTTTTCATTATTGAAACTCGGCGAATTAAGATCGGTAAAATATCAAAAATTTGCACGTTTGTATACTTCGATTGGGTTTTTATTGATTGTTGAAACTGTGCGCAATGCCTTGAACTTTCCCATGGAGCGTTTTCTCTGTTTAAATTTAGCCACTTTATATTTAGCACACACTTTTCACTTAAATCAATTTAATTGTCTGCAGCGTTCCGTTTTGCCATTGAACTCGGTGGCCATTTGGGATTGAGCCGCAGAGGGTTCGCCGAACACAGAGGTCACTTACATAATTCGATTTCACTTGACGCGTCGCGCCGCACTCAAAACTGCCACTGCCAGCTGGTAGCACATGAATATATATATATATCGGGATATATATTTCTAATGTCTAGCCAGAGGGCGACATGAAAGTTCTGCTGCGGTGTCGTTCGGCGATCGTCTCCCAGCAAACTGAAATCTCAATCGGATGCTAAACAGCATTTTTACTGCAATCGTCGGTCCCCGGTCGTCGTTCGAGTAGGAAGAAGTCAACGCAGATCTCAATTCTCTATTTCTCATTTCGTCTGGCTTTTCCATTTCCCAATTTTCTTCAGTCTCCGCCGCGTTTCTTCTCTTATCTATTTTCAGTATTTTCGCGTTATTTTATAAATACATCGTTTCCGAGCCGTATAGAACATTTGGGCTGTGAGACGCTGTCGCGCTTGTGAATAACATTAATTTTTTCGAAAAATCTGCTCCCTCGTTTTTGTTTTGTTGTTAAACATTTTGGCCAACGTACGCGAGATGTGAATAATTTATCACTAGATGTGTGCTTCCTGTATTTTTGCTGCGCTCTTGAATGAAACTTTTGTTATTTACTTTACACGGTTTGTTAAGCCACCAATCCAGAGCCACCAATAAGAGGATGCAGTCCAGGAAAGTTTACATAGATCAGAGAAAACCTGCAGACAGTTGAGAATATTCAATTGGGTAGATAGCATTGGCGAATTCCGTGGTATTCGTAAGAACTCCCACATATACAAGGAGATTGAAGTGAAGTTGAAGGAGTTTGGATTATCAGATTAAAAACAAAATAGACAACATGACAAGGAAATACAGGTAATATATTTCATTTAATGCATTATAAGCTGGAATAAAATTCTCAGAAACGAGCTGGCCAAAGTGGGCGCGCCAGGAGGAAGTCCCTCGCGATGGATACACTATGACAAAGTGGCGTATATTTTACAGGGACGAACAAAGGAGGACAGACAAATAGACAGCACAGGTGATAATATAATAACATAAGAAACGGTAAGAATTTTTAATTCAATTCATTTATTGCAGAGTTTTCCACATTGCCAAGCGTCATGGGGAAGAATCACCGCGTCCTTCTCGGAAGAGGCGTTGGAACCGGTTTGACGACATATGCAAAATTGAGAAGAAAAAACTAGCAGTATTGGAAAAAATGGCCAAAGACTCTGCAAGTTTTCAAACACGCTTAATAAATATTTTGGAAAAGCGAAGCAACAATTAAAATACAAATAAATTTTCAAATTAAAACACACTGATTTGTGTTTTTAATTTACTATTATTATTATATTTATTTATTAAATGTTGGCAAGAAAATGTAGGCCGAAATAGTAAAACTTTCGGAACTAAAATATATATAAGTAGTCGATTATTTATTGATGATTCATGCAGCCCAGTCTCATAGGAAACCCTGAATCTTTCATTTGGGCAGACCCCTGCCTTAATTATGATTTATAGCAAACAGTGCCCATGGGGAACTCCTGCCGGCTAGCATCATAGTCGGGCAATAAAAAACGGCATCCATAACTCCCAGATCGGGCTAATGGCAAACAACGATAAAAATATCGGCACGGGCCACCTGCTGCCCGTTCGGAGGTGCAAATCAAAAGGCCATTTGGACTGAGATGGGCGAGATGGGTTCGTTATGATGCGAATTATGGAATTAAGGACCGCCCGTGGGGGGTTCGTGAGGGGTCCGTTCGGTGGCCGCTGGTTGGTCTAAAAATAAATACAATGCATAATAAATTAGCTGCGACAGAGTCAAAGTTCGATAATTGCAGACACGCACATCTGTGGTCCCAGGCCCCCATTTTCCGAGTACCGCACACACGGCCCCCCCTTTGACCTTGGCTGGGTGTTACTGTTACCTCCGGAGCTGATGCCGCCCCATTGACGCAAACCGAGGTGCCTCCGGGTGGATCAGCTGGTCGCCAGCTGAGCGTAAACAACCCGAGATGCCGGCACTCTCTCTCGCTGCCACCGGCGAGCTTTTCGGAGAGCTTCTCGCGTAGAAAAGATGGCGGATGTGCAGCTTTCCCTGAGGAAAACTACACCGCAACGTAGAGGACATGTAAATTACGGCAGAATCGATAACAGCTGCTCTGAAAAGCCCAGGCAAATGTTAAGTGGGTGTTCAGGCCATGTCGACCAGCATTTTCCGGCTGCACTCGTGCAACGCTCCTTTCGGGCAATGGACGCGCGTGGAAAGCCGAAGGGAAATCACTTACCGCCAGTCCCGCATCCACAATATTGCGTGTACAAAAGGGGCGTGTGCGTGACTCCAGCATGTGTGTGTGTGCCGAAAAAGTAGTAAGCCCTTGGGGTCCTCGACGAGTAGATGCAAAATACTAAACGCTAAGAAGTGCCTTTATGTTTTTCCAATTTTCCGGGTCTCACTTTGCGTAATACTAATTAAACGGCTCATGAGTCACGTTTCAAAGTGTCCTGGAATGTTTGCCTGCAGTGTATCCCTTGCCTTGAACAAGCCCAAGGCTAAGTGTTGCAGAAAGTGTAATCAAGTGAAAGAAATTGCATAAACCAAATCCATTGAATATTTGTGCGAAAAGTGTGGGTCCAGAAGTAACAAGAAGAACAAGGAACCAGGCAGTGTCCCTGAAATGCGCCAAAAATGGTGCTGCTGCTGCTGCTGCTGCTGAGTGCGAAGTTCACCTTCACCCGACGTGCATGTCATGCAAACGAATGAAAAATCGATACTGGAATCCGCTGCTGAAGCATCAGCCGCTGCACACCTATTAGCCGCCAACTGAAGCCACTTAAAACTGCAGTCAGTCTGAAGATACAGGCCCATAATCCCAGACAGAGAATAGATCACACAGGCATCACAGGCAGGGAAGAGCACTGCCATGGTGGACGCCAAGCCGCAGGCAGCCGCTCCGGGAGCGGTGCCGGGCACACCTCCGGCTGGCTTTGCCGGGGAGCGCTCAAAGATCAAGCTGTTCATGGAAAGGACACCCAGCATCGGGGCCCTCAAGTCCAAGTTCCTCACGGTGCTGGGCAACAGCAATGAGCTGCTCAACGGCATATCAAATAAGGTGAGAGAAATGGGGGCAAGTAGCGTGACTCACGCACAATTTAATTTGTACAGGTTGTAATTAAATAAATAAAACAATAGTACATGTTAATTAAAACAAGAAAGTAGCTGGCTTTAAATTCAAATTACTTCAATTTGATTCTGGCAAAATTTTGATATCCAAAACATTTAGGAAAATATTTATTGTAATTTTGAAATGGTTTCCGTTTTCCATAACATTTCTGAGAAAAAAATCTATTTGTAAAACTTTTCTCTGGAAATACCACTTTTATCACGACCTGTGATACGACTCACGCACACCTCTAGGGCCAAGCTGGGTTAGCCTTGGTAATGAACGCGCCAAGAGGTGATTGAGGGTGGCTCTGGGCTGTGCTGGAAGATCTGTGTGTGTGTGTGTGTGTGTGGGTCGTGTCGGGTCTATGCTGCAAAGCGACTGACACTTTGATAGCTTTGTTGTGCTGTTTGTTCTTGCCATTTCCGCCTGGCGCTGCACTCGTTTGACCTTCACTTTGAGGCCCCAATCTGCGTTGTGCTCGGGGCTGGAATTGAAATTGGGTGGCGCATTCTCCAGTGCTTCCTTTGTACTTGACTTTATCTGCTCTGAGCGCAGCAGCCTTGTCCTTGATGAAAATTAATGACATAGACGCCATACGAAATGAGAGGGAATGAGCAGCAATCGCCTAGGATCATTCTTATTGACTTTAGTTATAGACAAGCAGGGGGCTCAACTTCCTTACAAATTATAATTTTTACCTCTTGTGCTTGCAGCTGACGCTGAGCAGCAGCAGCAGCGACTCAGACTACTGCGATGACGACGAGGATGTGCCCAAGTGTAAGTATTTCGGGCATCGCAGAAATACAAATAGGTTAATGCAGCCGATTTCCATTACAGTTGACGAGAGCATTGACTATACCAAGATTGACTTCGAGGGACGGCGGGTGAAGGCTCGACGTGCTCACGAAGAGATCATCTCGGGACGGTATCGCCAGCCTAATTTGGCGCCACGTAAGTAACTTAGAAACCCTATCGCTTATCCTTAATATTCAAAACGGCTCAACTCATTTGCAGGTCCTCGCCTGGAACCGTCACGCGGCAGGCATGCGGCCAGCAAGCTGGGCGGACCACAGCGCTCGAGCTCCTCCTCCAGCAGTTCCGGCGGCAGCAGCAGTGACGACAGTAGCTCCATGTCCCTGCCCGAGAACCTGGCAGCCCGCTCCCACGACGTGAGCAGCACCACGCGCTCCGATTCTATAGAATCTCGTCATTCCGGAGGATACGAGCGGGCCAGAGCCATAGCCGGAGCCCGGCGTAGCGAGATGGACATGCAAAAGGATATGCAGAGGATTGGCGAGCTGGTCGAGGCCCCGCCGCCACATATAGACGTGCAGCCTCCTACGGAGGTTATGGGAACAGGAGGAGCGGGAACCGGAGGTCGACAACAGTGGGCTGGCGGCAGTAACTCCATGCGAGTGCCGCCGCGCAGCCGCACCTCCAATAGTAGCACCCTGACCAGCCTCAGGGACGAGCCGGACCAACTGCTGGCCAGCCCGAGTATGGAGTCCACCGACTGGCGGCACTTCATCCGCTCCGAGTCGCAGAACTCGGTGCCGTCGTGGGCCTCGTCCATCAGCCTGGACTGTCGGGCGGGCGAGGAGCCTGTCAAGGAATTTATGAAGCACTTCACCGCCATGCTCTTCGGCGGCTCGCCGGGAGCTGTCGATCTGGAACTGAAGTCCGAGTTCGGGGTGCTGCTTCGGCTTGAGATCGGACGGCTGTGGTTTACACGCTTCCTAACCGAGCAGCGCCACAAGTCTAAGCGGCTCGACTCGATAACCTTCGGCGGTCTGGCCCAGTATTTCGCCCTGGCCCTGTTCGAGTGCAGCGAGTGCGAGGACTATGCCCCGGCGGCCGTGCTCATGAACCTCTGCTTCCTCTTCTACCACGAGGTGGAAGTGCCCGGCTGTGACCCTTACCGCGAGTACCTGTTCACCTCGCTGCGCCAGCAGCCGATCTGGCAACAGCCGCGCTTCTGGAACGCCATCTTCCACGACGCTCTTCAGGCGGAGCGGGAGCACCGTGGCCGGAGTCAGCTGAGGCGCCAGCAGCGCCGGCAGCAGAAGCAGCAGCAACGACAGGCGGCAGCCGGAGCGGTGGAGGCGCCTCCTCCCTCAAAGTCGCCGCGCAAGCAGGGCGGCGGCGACTCCTCGTCAAGCTCATCGCACCAGGCCATCCAGCCGGCAAGTACGGGCTCCGTTCAGGCCAGCCGGAAGCAGAGCAAGGCCAGCGTGGGTCAGGCCCAATCAATCAGGGAGCCGGAGGACATTGCATTTCGGCAACTTGGGTAAGGATAGAATAGAGCAGAGCGTAGTTCTGTTTTAATCAAATCTCCGATTAATTTTTGTTTTTTAATTTTAATATATCTCAGTGCCTTGACGTGCAACATGCACTCTCTTGGGACGTCTCAGGAACTGTGCCTCGACTTCCTGAAGAAGAACGTGGTGGCTCTCAACCTATCCAAAGGTAAGGACCAACCATTCACTGCTAACTGCACTTCTGTAATAAATACTATTTTTTGTTACTCTCAGACAAAGCCAAACTAATCAGAGACAATATCTATCGAATGTATCACGAGACGCAACTCTGGGGAGCCCGCCACGCCTGAGGTGATCCGTAAGCTCCGATGTTCTATATAATCTATTGCATTACTCATTCCTTTACCTCTTTGACAGCATTAACAAGTGTGAGAGTACCTAACAAAACCGTGTTTCAATCTTCGTCTCAAATAAACCTAAACTTTTGTCTCAAGTCAGCCGACAATTCCAAGCTAGTCTAAACTTAAATTATCAGATCAATGAAGTTTTATCTGAACTCTGAAGTTTTTACTCATGTTGTAACAGTAAAGATAGTTATGAAGTTGATTGGCATTCTTGTAGCTGGCTTTGATAAACATTGGATCTATTGGTTATATTTATTTTTTGCTTTAACAATTTTGAACAAAACGGAGCACAGCTCTAATTGGAGGCTCGTGGAGGGCCTCACCACTTTAACTTACCTTAACAATTTTGACAATTAGAAAGCTTTTTAGTATTTAGAACGGAATATCATTTTCAAAAAAAATTAAAATTAAAAATCAAATTATACTTAAACATATCTGCAATGATTTATTCGCTTTAATTTAATTTCAAGGGAAAATCCTCCTTAAGATCACAGATCAAAGCCCGCTACAAGAACACCGTTTACATCACTGAGAGATATTGGGGGCATCTAAGGAAAAACTGACATGTACATGTATCTATAAATTGTGATAATAATATTTTGTGATTACTTTATATAGACCTAAATACCTATGCGTACCAAAATAATGCAATGCAAGTAGCTAAAATATCGCAGTTTCAAGTTGTTACCAATAAAGATAAATTACATGCAATAAATATATCATATGTTTGTAATGTAAGAGATTTCGCTATGGTTTAATACATCTGAATTAATAAAAATTTGTCACCTAATAAATATGAGTTATGAGTATTTAAAGGGCCTGAAAAAGGTCCTAACTGAGTTCCATTAGATTATCTTCGGGTTACTTGGTAGGAACTATTTCAGCATCTGCAACTAGTGAACAGTACTTGTGGGATTAACAATATTCTGTCATAGTGTAGATATTGAAAATTGGTTATCATCAAGTTTAAAACGGCTTTACTAGAATACTGCCTATATTAAATATGGATGTGAACTTTGATATGCCGACGAAATAATTAGCAATCAAAAGTATGCTTTGATTTAGATCAGATACGGTTAACCAATACAGAATTGCATTTGTGTAATTTGCTTTTTATTTTTTATAATTTATATGCAATCTCTGTTTGTAAAGCACCAATATGACAAACCTATTTTTATCGCAGTGCTTAAATATTTTTGTATATATCCAATTTCACGACAAATATAAATACCGTACTAATATCATCTCTTCTTTAAAAAAACGGTGAAACCAAACAAAACGCCCCGCAAATACTTATGATCTTCTTTATTTGTTAATTTGTTGTAACACAAAAACATAATTCGCTTAACTTCATTTTATTTTAGCGTTTAAAAAGAAACAAAAACCTGCGTTGTTTGTTGATCGCTTGAACTTGGCTGGAATTCCTTTGTTGCTGCTTGTAGAATTGCACTAAATAGAGGTGTTCTTGAATACTTTCCAGTTCGAAAAACATAATCATAATCGACGCGCGACTTAGGTCAAAATGTTATATTATCCGAGATTATCATAGGTTTAACAATGAATTTTATTTAATTACTCTGCTAAAATTAAACGAGCTAGGCATTTAAGAGTAAACAAAGAATTGGCTGGCGTGCGATAACATTTATAAATACAAACTAAATACACAACTGACGGAGGATAATGATCGCAATTACAAGGATTCGTAATGAAATAATATGATAAATATTAATAACTAATAGCAATAGACAAGCCAGAAGCTATAACAACAATTGCGGATGTACGGTTTGAACTTTATCTTTATGTTCTTTTTCTTTTTTGTTTTATTATTGGGCCACATGATCAGAGTTCAAATTGACGCTCGAATAATTTTCCTCTTATAAATATATACAATACACTTGAAAACCTAAGGTCGCTATCTCGTTCCATATATAACTATATATGCGTGTGTATATATCTCTGTTATTTAGGTAGGTGGTAGTTGATCTCCGACGCGGTTGCCATATCTTCGCCCTGCATATGGCTAGTTGTTGCGATCACAAGTTTGCGCTCCTATCCCTCGGGCTTAGTTAACGATGACCTGGAAGGTCACGGACCCCTTGCGATCGCGGGCGCTGCCGCTGTAGATGATGTTCTTGGCCCAGGCACGGCACTCAACGTCCAGCATTTGGCCCTTGGGCGGCGAATTGAACTGCACGGCCACCAGGGGACTCAGATAGCCGGGCTGGTTCAAAAACGGGTAGTAGTAGGACGGAAATCCCTGGCTGGGGTAGTACTTAATGTTCTGGAAGAGCTCCTTGTCCTTGCTCAAGTGTCCGTTGCAGCTCACCCAGATTTGTTTGCGCTGAAGATGCAAAGACATATTATTATAGCCATACTCAACGAAATATATCCCAGGAGACTCATTACCTCCTCCACTGCCGTTCCGTTGATCACCTTCTGGAGGTCTGCGGGCATATCCTTCTCTGGCGCATCGTATACCTCTGGCGTCCAGCCGAAGATCTTGTTCAGCTTCAGGAATATGCAGGGCTGGTTCGCTTTATAGCCGTAGTTGTTGGCCCTAGAGCAGTCGCCGAAGAGGTCCGTGTTGAACACACACACCTCGCTGGGCTCGTGGGTCTGCCCATAGTTGCAGTGCTTCATCTCCCGACCCTCGGTGTGGTTGTACTCTGCACGGAATAGAAAGCATCAAGAGTAAGCAAACTCCTCTAGATTATTGCTGGGTAGCTTACCTCGGAGGAAGTCATCGATCAGTTCGATCCAGTAATCGCTCTCGGCCGGCTTCTTGCCGTTGAACTCAATCACCGATCCGCGCTCCGTCTGTTCGCTCAACGGACGGAAGCCCAGGCCGGGATTGGTGCCTATCAGCGACTCGTGCAGCTTCCACTTCGGTTCCGTATCGCTGATGGTGGCCAGGAGTCCTTGCATGCAGATGGTGAAGAGGGCGGCTAGCACGATATAGAAGATCGTATAGAACAGCAGAAGCTGACCTAGAAAGAATTGAATAAATTTAATATTTAATAGTTTTCTTTAATTTTATATGGAACTTAAGACATATACACTTTTTATTAAACATTGAATACTTTCTCATACTTAAAAAAATCAGCCTAACCTCATCTCTTTCCTTGTATCCCATCTGCAAACGATTTAATTGTCTTTTACAATACTGGGTTTCATTGCGGAACTGAATAAATGGGGATCTGGGCATGAATAAGGGGGAATGAAGACGGGGCCGGGGCTTATGCAATCCTAACGAGCACGCAGCTAATCGAACGCTTACGACAAATGCAGTAAATAAGGCCAGAAACAACAAACAGAGAGCCAGAGACTTGAACGGGGGACCGGCTTTTTGTGTGTATTTCAATGTCATTAACATTGACGACTCAGCTAGAATTCAGTGGATGCGCAGTGTTCTGTCGGCTGTTTGTTACTTTCGCTGCGGACACCGGACACCGAGCTCGGGACGCCGCACACCGGACATCGGCAACCGGCCACCGGACTCGGCCAAGCCCAGAGCTATTGCATAAATAAGCGACAACATTGACTATTCCAAATTGACAGCGACCTAGTCGACTGTTGTCCGGTGGAGCTCAAATTCCCAAACAAATTAATCGTATGAATGAATATCGAATACAATGCATGGGCCCCAATGTACAGTAGGTGACAAAGACAAGGGGAAATTACTCGGGGTTGGTATTGACCTGTTCGAACACCCTGTAGCCTCTGGGGCCATAGTTTCTTAAGGCCTTTTTCTACATACATAAATTTTTTAGGACCTCGTACAAATTTCACAGCTCTCATGCAAGGGTTGAGGTGTCCTAAAGCATTTTCATTAGCTTGCTGGAACATCTGAAGTGCTATTGCAATTTTGATTTACTGCTTGATAATTTATACATTTATTTACCTATTTACTAGAAATCTATTTAAACTTGTTCGTTTCGTTTGGTTTAGAATGTATCTACCAATAAGTGCTTCTATTTTTTAAAAACTTTAATTTTATACATTGCGACATCCCTAAGAACGCGCCAACGTGCTACTGTGATTCATTTTCCTTTTTATCACAAATTTATGGGGTCAGCAGCAAATAGGGGGTGTCTTTATCGCTTCGAAATTCTACGACACGAGCTATCAATTGGTAATCGATGGCCTTGGCAGTCGGGTGGTAACGACTTTTCCATATTTCAGTTTTCAGGAGCTCATCAAAGTTGCAGAGCCCCGTCGAATGGCCCTGCCGCTGTTGCCATGTCCGAATGAAAATAATTGCGTTCAAGTACAAGGAAATAAGTTTGGCAATGACCAGAAGCAGCCAGACACCGGGGGCCGACTATCGGCCTGGCACTATGACGCCAGCCAGCCTGACAGACGTCCGCCGAGCGGCAACTACCCCGGCAGGCCAATTCCAATTGCACTGCCACTTCCACGTCGAACCCAGACCCACCAAGGTGGCACGACGCGACTGCCTGCGGCGTTTGTTACCAATATCCGATGTATAATGAATTCTGGTCTACATGCTTACGATTATATGACGGCAGAGTCCCCAAACATTCTTATGTCTTCGTCCAAGGAGGGACCGCCGTTGCCTTTCCAACCGAAATCGATAAGTCTACTCCAGTTCACTGGCTACTCTTGTACATGCTAACGAGTTGCTTATAAGTCGATTTCTCATATATCCCTACTACATATGTATATTTCAAGTCCTGAGAATAGTTATCACATCAGCTGCCACTGCCCCAGCGGGTGTTGCATTAGTAGCAAGGTTCCCTAATATCCTTTTTATTGCTGTTTGGTGAGTTAAAGTGAAAACTTTATAGCTGTTAAATTAATTTTTTGTTTACTCCCTGACTAATTTACCCTTTACATCATATTCCATTTTTTCAACACATAGAAGAAGTCAATTAGAAAAATTTCCACTTGTCGAATTTGTCTATTTGTTTATATTTTTCCATTGTTAAGCATTTCCATTTTCTTTTTATTCTTTCTCCTTGAAATATATTTCTTGCCTGTTCTTTCGAGAGAAGACCAAAAATAAACTTGCGAATGAAACAAAATGGGAATACTTAGGATGAAGAGAGATGCTCAAACAAAATAATATGATTTTTTTCCAAGAAGGCAAGTGCTGGGCAGGCACGTGGCCAGCACTAAAGTCTTATCCAACACTTACATAAAAGTCAAACAAGAAGTCGGCAGGAAGTATCAAGTTTATGCATAAAAGTAAATGCAACTCATGGAGAGAACTTTATTTATATGACCTGCCATCCACACCCGCTATGTTGTGCAACCAGTCGTGGAGCGGTGCAACTCAGTGACCAAGTTTTAATAATAACACTCAACAATCCCGGCTTCGTCCTTCCATCCTTCCGTCTGCTGGTGCGGTAAACAAACTTAAAGGGCCCGTGACCCATATAAAAAGAGCCACTCCTTCTCCGACGGCTCCCCATTCCCATCCTTGTGAGTGAGGAAACCCAACCCAAAACGCTACGTTTGCATGACCAACGATTGATAGCCTCGCTCCGTTCTGGACGCGGCACTGGTCGTCACCCAAGTGGACCCACCAAGGCCGGCTAAAGTTAATAATTTAGTTACGTGCTGGACGCACATATGGCCAGGATCCGGGGCAGCTCGGAAAGTGCTAAAAACTGCTCGCCGGCTGCCTTAATTTGCACATTTGCCCACCAAGCCGAGTAATTGTGGGAAATCGGCTAACGACTAGCACATGTGCAGCCGGAACTCATTTGGGTAATGAAGGTGACACCCAAGATTATCTCTATGACACTTTTTTGTTTTTACTTTAAATAGTTTTTCACATAAATCTCTAGAGTAGGGGTTTAAATCAGTTGTCCATTTAATAATTTTAAAATGCAATACAAAAAAATAACAACTCACGCTATATCACCCGTATAAAGCACAAGACATAATTAAATGGTTGTGAATTTTTTTTAAGTGAAAAAGAATTTACTTTGCCCACAGGACCCTTTCCTTTTTCGTTGTGTACTTGGGCGCAAGCTCATAAACGGAACTCAAAGGAAGCAACAATTATGACGCCACCGAGGCGAAAGTCCCAACGAAGGAGGCAAAAAAAAAAAACGAACGGAGACCAAGGATGCAACTTGTTGTGTCTGTCATCATTATCCTCATTACCCAAGGACCACATCCAGGCAGATTGAGTGGATCCCTTTCCGCTCCACATCATCGTTCCCAATAAGCCGTCCCGAATGAGAGCGAAGTCCGTCTCCGCGGCGCCGCTTTATTTGTTGGTGTTCGCCGCACCCTTTGTCAATGCGTCACCACCCCAGACACTGCCACACTCACACTCCCACACACACACACACATACCCTGGCCTCATCCTGCGGCCATCTTTGCTGTCCTCTGTGTTCCGTGAGCCTATAGCCTACTTTGCGGCATTTTAAGTGAATTAATTTCACATGTTAACGATGGGTAGGGATGACCCGCCCACAGTAAACATCACAAGCGTTTAGTTTACTGATTATTTTTGGGAGGGGCGATGGCTCGCCAACCCAAACATACACCCCAGAATCAAACTTTTTATAATGTTCTTTTTTGTTCTGGCCAAATTGGAAATTGCCGATTACTTAAACTTGTTTAATTTTAGACACAAAAGCATTTTTCTAAAACGAAAACTTTAAGGTTTAGTTTTATACTTTTCAACCCAGGGTTTTATCTTGGAGCAGAAACAGTTATAGTTATTTTTGGAAATGTATGCGGCATATTATATTTATCTGAGCGGAATTATACGAGATGATGATTAATATAAATAATAATTAATAGTTGCAATTGTTGGAGTCACAGTCATCCAACTGAGGTCATTAAACTTATTGAAACGAATCATGTATATTGTACATATGTACATATAAGCATAAGTAAGTATGAGCCCCATCAAAACTATCGCTTTGGTAAATATGTGTTTATTAACATGTAGCTTATCTTTAATTAAATTATTCGCAAATATCGTGACAATCGAGTTATAATATTAAGCTAACATTCCTTATTTTATTTTGATTTAAAAGAACTACAAACGGATGGTGAAGGCATTGAATTAAAATAGATAAAAAATTAAATTAATCTCTGTCTAGGCAAATTAGACTAATTTCCTGCGCTTTAATTCAATTGTGTTTTTTGTTTTATCGCCGACTTTGTCGCTATCGTGACAATTAGTTAGCAGCATGTCAATGTAAGCAGCCTGGGGGCGTGGCGGGGCTATTGATGGGGAAATGAGATGTGACCGACCAAATCCAGTTTCAACCGGTTTTAGGTCGATTAGAAACTGGATACGGTACGGATTTAGCTAAAATTCCTTATGCATTGTAGACAGATTAAAGTTAACTTCTATATATTTCTAAAGATGTTAGTTATTCTACTTTAAGGGCTTACTTTTTAATTTCAAATAAAATAAATAAATTACAAATTTCCCACAAATTTGTTATGAATTTATAAATATCTAAAAAATTAGATGTTCAGTTATATTTTCGTAACAAATTTTACAGATTTGTAATACAAAATAAGTCATTGAACAAAATGGCTTTAAAATGTCTAATTTACACCCAACCGCAAATACTTATTTTTGTAACCAGGTACATTCGTTGTAGCAAATCAGAATGTGTAACAGAGCGAAAGCATTTCCAAAAACAAAAATAAACAAAAACCCGCTAAACCGGTTCACCGAGAAGGTTTATCCCCAGCAAGCAATACGAACAAGCTATCACGAAACCAAACAACGAGTTCTCATTGCGTTAATTAATGAAAGCCGAAAGCTTAAAATCGGATCCAAATAAAATGTTCTGTCGATATTACAAAGCCGATTGGAAATATTAATGGGACTGTCTGTCGATACCTTGCCATCCCAACGGGATTATTAATCAGTTGGTTTGAAGGTAAAATCTCTTGTGGAAAATTCTCCCAAACTAATGCACCGCACATGACAAAAATTGCCGAGAAATAAGCAAAGGGAGGTAAAGGACATGCAGCACGAGCTTTGTTTAATGATAGACATTAGGGGACAGCCGGCCAAATAATTTTAGCCATGAACATTGAACAAATACTTCATTAAATTGCCATACACATACACTCAATGGCCATCTGCTCTTTGTGGCAGGTGTGTCAACAGGAGTGTTAAGTTCTTTGGGGCTTGGCTCCCAATGCCAAACGAATTGAGGATTAGACCAAAAATTTGGACTTTACATAAAAAGTTATTAGAGATAGGTACGCTAATTTCGCAAATAAATTATACATCAATTTGAGCATTTCGATAAACCCGAAGAGAACCCGGTCGACTTAATGAAAGGCAAACATATGACGTCAAGAGAACTTTTCAGCGTGTTCTGTGTGCCCCATTGAAAACCCGATAAGGCATTCGTCGGGATCCACTTACGTGCCCCATATACCCAGAGAAATGTACATAACACATAACAGAAATTCTAGTATTGGAGCAGTGCATTTAATGATCGACAGCTCCGTGAAATATCGGTATCATTGAGCGTGAAAATCACCTCCCTCTCTCTCTCTCGTCTCTACTCTTTTCTCTCTGTGCAAAACCTTGAATTTGTATACAGACCTCATTATAAAAGGCAAATATTATTAGCGATAAAAAGCGCTCTCCTCTGTGCTCATCGCCCAGAGTGTTCCACGTTCCCCCTTTTCCTTCTCGTCGGACGTGGGTCCGTGTCCATTTTCAAAAATTCAGAATTTTCATTATCGCTCAAATATGTTTCCTATGCTTTGGGGCTAGCGAACCGAATTAAAAAGGCAACAAATACACAAAAATAAATAAGGTATTGAAATCGTATTACCAGAAATTTCATTCCTTTCAGTATTTACTTAACAATTTTAGACTTTTCTCTCATTTTAAAGAGTAGCCACATTGTTCATGGGCACCATAACCAGATCCCAGTTCTTGCCCAAGCTTTTAATGGCAGGTAATACAAATATATTTAAACAACTTGATTAGGAAGTACTCTAAGTAATTAGACTAGATAATCGTGAAAAGCAAGGGTTTAAGGGTGGAAAGCAGTGTAATGAGGGTGTATTCCGCAAAATTCTGTATTTTAATACATATCGTTTTTTATTTATTTGAATAAAAATAACTATGCTTTGGTTCTGGTTACTGGTCATTCCATATTCGGCGCATTAGGGACCTTCTTTCTAGCTTTTATCTTGTTTTATGACGTTGACTAAACATTTCTCAGATTTCCAAAGCAGCTTCCCTGCCTCGACTGATACTCACAACAAAATGCCTCGCCAAATTTACTGATTAGCGGAGTCTATAAACACCCCTCTTCTATAGTTTTTATAACCAAGTGAACAGAATGTGTGCATATGCAATAAAGAATTTTTCGTTTCTATGTACTCAACAAGCGAGTGCCAAGTGTGTGCGGATAACTCATCTCAGCTTAAGTAAAAGTCATTCTATAACACGAGTTTTTATGGTTTTATCTTGCCTAAAGTACTATTTATTAGATCATATCATATGGGATCCACATTTAAAGAATTTCCTAATAATTTTTTTTTTAAATGACATAAAATTTCAAAAATATTGGAGTACTGTAATACACAGAAGTTCAAATCTCGTCTTAAAAAAGGAATACTTGAAACTCAGTTAAATAATTTTATACCATTACTTCGTTTAGGTAAAAAATGTTTGGTTTTTTTTTTAAAGAGACTAATTTCCGTATTTTAATATTTAAGTCTATCATGATACTGGAAGAAAATACAAAATACTATGTGTTTTAATTTCGGACAGAGCTTAGTGTTTCTATTCATCAAATTCTATTCGTAGTAAATCCATGAAAAATTAATAATTAACTTTACTTACTCCAGTTCTTTCCTGTCCGGCCGAAAAAGGTTCCTTCCTGGGGATCGTAGATCATCTGCCCGAAGCTTTGCTTCTTCGCTGGCTGCGGGAATTCGAATTCACCCTTGCCGCCTTTTCCGTTATTCTTCGACATTTTGGCGCTCTTCCTTCGCACTTGTTTACGGTTATAGTTTTGGATCCGAAAATTTGGTTAATATATGTATTTCGTTGATGACGTGGACGGCTTTGCGCGGGGCGAAGGCTATGAAAACTGATTTATGTATACGATTCGCTGTGTATACGCGATGATTCAGCAGCGGGTAGTATATTCTTTTTATTTTCGCACTCGCAGCACTCTTGGGTGTATATTTGAAAAACTTGTAATTATGCAATTAATGGCGGTTCGAGTACACGGATTGTTTAGCAAGGTTGTAACTTTAATTCGTAGGTGAGTTGGGTGTTATTCCTGGGCGCGAAGAGCCACGAACGGAGGCACACAAACAGACGGTATGGGAGATACGAGAAGTTTGGGGAAACTCTCGGGCTCTTCCTTGGCTGCGGACTCGAGAAGCTTGCTGCGTGTTGTTGCGCTCTGAGCGAAAGATCACCAACTAAGCGAACGCAGCACAGCGAAAACAACGCCGACGCGGTCTTCGCCACTCAACACTCATACACGCACACGCGCCGCTCTCGCTGTCGCACTCTCCCACCGAAAGCTCCAAGATAAGGGGGGCTGCACTGCGAGAAAAGTCCTGTGATTGGGGACGAGCAAAATTAGGCTAAAAAGCATGAGACTAAAGTTTAAAGCATAAATAATTGCAAAAATTATTTTATTTATGTTGTTGCCAACAAGTACTTACACTTCCAAAGGGTATTATTTCTTGGTAAATGCCTATTATTATGAAGGAGTATGAAGGTAACCATGGTTAAAGAAAGACTTGTGTTGCATATTGGATATGGATATTTATTGGTATTTATGGTATTTTAAGTTAGTTAGACAAAATCATAGCGATACACTCGTCATTGATTGGTCTGAAAATGAAGTTAATAAAGAAATTTGCATTACTTATGCACTTTATAAAATAATCAATACAAATCTTCTTAAACTCCAGCAGGGCGATTTATTTATATGTTATATATTTCAGCTGATTTATGCGGAAACCCATATAATATGTCCACTCCTGCCTGCAAATGGCATTTCCCTCAGTGTGCTACTGACAGCTGTTGAACGTTTTCGACACTTTGCCAGGCAACACGGGAAAAGGCCAAAGCAAAAGCTTCTTGGCCGGGGGGGCTGTGGGTGGCCATGTTGGTGATGGTGGTGTATGTGAGTGTGCTGGGTTTCGTGTGTGCTTTACCTTGTCTTTCTCTCGGGCTCTCTCTGTGGCTGCTACGCAAATAGAATAAATGATTGAGTGCAGACAGCGGCCAGACAACAACACACTCGGAGGCAGTTGCTTGGGCCCAGCGTTTTCCCCAGTGCAGGGTACGTCTTAGAGTCTAACGGTGTTCTGTGCCCCCTCAAGGTGTTGGCGCATGGTTGCGCCCCTGGCTCGTATATATGTTAATATTACAACAAAAGCACAAAGAACATCGCACGCACACTAATCCGAGCTCTCCCACTCGGTCGGTCGCCCTCCCTGTCCATCACACTGACATGCGCCGAGAGTTGAGTACGTTGGCTCCACTTCACCGCACTCCGCACTGCTCGCATGTTACGCTCTCTCATTATGCTTTATTTTCCTCTCGCTTTGTTGTATTCTTCTTCCTATGCTCACTCAAACAGTTGGATCATTTTTTTTCGGCTGCTCTCCGTTTCGAAAATTTCCACGCGGAAAACGGGAAAACTTTCTGGGCTATTGCTCCCACTGCTACACTGAAAGAAAAGAATCTGTTGCTTGCGAACACGGTTTTTTTAAATAAGAAAGAAATGATGGTTGACTTATTTGTAATGAATAATAATCATGTTTTCTATGGAAAACTATTTATTTCACTTGGGAATTTTAGATGCACTCTTAATACGCTTTGGGAGCTTATTGTTTCTTTGCCATAATTTTTGTTTAGGCGGACGATTTCTGGTCAGCAGTCCTGACAATTTAATTTTAACATCATAATATTGCTTTCCTTTTTCAGTGTAAGGACCGTTGCCAAGTGTCAGGCACATTTGAGTTGATTAATTCCCATAAACGAGCATTTCCTCCTGTACATCGCGAACCTCCAACTCCATTGAAATAGGTTGCCATTGCCAATTTTCCGTCTTCTTGGACTGATGCTGCTGATTATGGATAAATGGATGCACAAATAAATGGATACGGCTTTATGTTTGTGTATCTCTGCTCTTCACTGTTGTAATAATCATAAGTTGATTAAATTACACTTGACAACGCCAGAGTACATTATGCCGACATCTCAATTGTAAGTCGCAATTGCTTCAGCCGAGTTTATTGGGTTCTCAGACGGAAGGAGTTTATGGGAACAGGAGATTTGCACCACTCAAGTCTAAGGCTATTATCTTTCAGATACAAGTTAGTTATCTGATCTCGACTAGTTGGTTTTCTTTTATCCAAATCTAAGCATAAGTATTAGTTTTTAACAGACGTAATTTTTAAACTGCATCCTTCACTAAGCTCACAATGTTATAATTAAAATCTGTTTTTTCTCCTTTTGACTAAAACTCATCGTCACAGCTCTCGAAAATGTTCGGTATTATTGGGAATCTAGCTGCCTATGAAAGAACCTGCCTTGTTACTTACTTTAAATTTGAACTCTAAATTAGCAAATGTAATTATACATGACAGACGCAAGAGTTTGCCCTCTACTGTTCCCCTACAAATATCTTCTGGGAACCAGTTTATCTGGTCTGAACCGATTTTCCAGCAAATGTCTGTATGCGTGACCGTGGAGATCTTTCAATCTCAGAGAGCTTCCTTATTAGAGATGCGTTTTGATTTTTCCATTTAGCGAAATATCTTTAGCTGTTATCTGGCTTCGGTTCTCCCGCATCCTATGTGATGGGATGCTACACAATGTATATCTGTCATTCTGCTAATTAGCTTTCAATTAGTGGGTAGACATTGCTGCCATTTATGCTATAAACTGACCAGAATAATTACAGTTCAATGGGATTGCACGGGATCGAAGTGATCAGTAAGTGACACTGATCTATTGACGTCATAGTAATTCATCCGACAGACACTTTACGATTAACGACTTTTAGGATTTTAGACAACGGTGTCAGTTTTAAACTATAATATATAAGAGAACAAATATTATATATGCACGAACTATTGGTTTACTAGATCTACAAATATAAATCTCAGTTTGTGAAAATATAAACATTAAAACAAAAAGAAAATAAATTTGTTAAAAATTAATTAAGGGAAACATATACAACGTGGAACGTGCTTGTGCACACCACACATAAATTTGTATCCTCAAGTGCTTCTTTGATTGCTCTGCCTGAGAAAAATATTTAAAAATAAACCATATATCAAAATGCAAACAGCAGAGTTTGGTCAATGATTTCCAATGACGCAATTGGCCGACTTATTCCTTGGCCCGATAAGCACTAAATAAATGTACCAGCTACGAACAAATAAAATAATTATGATTATTGAATAGGTGGTTGGTTGGAAAGCGAATCAATCTGGCTTTAAGTTTATTTATCAGTTGGCTTTCCGAGGCGGCTGACCAGTTCCAGGTGTGACGGCAGAGATTTCAGAGATACGCCTTTATCACAGACCCGTTCCCGTGTCCCCTCAGCGACGGCTATCTTATCACTTCAGGGCAATAATTACGTCCACGGAGAGCCAAAAGTATTCCATATGCCGAGACACAGAATAAGGTTGCTAACAGACCCCTGAGTACCAACAAAAAATATCTCAAAGCAGAGCATCTAGTTAGCCCCTTAATTTACGATTAAAAAGTGCAATCGAAATGGATTTCTCACTACTTACATTTAATTTTTATTGAAAAAGATTTGAAAGCGATATATATCATGTCTCTTAGCAGTTTCAATTCAAGTAATTTTTACATCTTTCTCTTCGTAAATACGTCTTAAATATTTTAAACTTACAAATTAACCGCAGCTCAGCGTTTTCGTAGCCAATTTTCAATATTTTTTGTTGTTGACAAAGTGTGATGTTGAGAGCTTTGACTTCTTTTTGACTAAGAAATGTATAAATATTCTGAAGCTATATGTAGTTAGTAAAAGTGGTTATTTTTGGTTGACAAAATTGGTCTGGTCTGGTTAAATGTATAGCAGACTCGAAAATGTATAGTAATCCGTAAAATTTCGATATAAATTTTATAGTATTATCTAAGGATTCGATTTGGTTGATCTATCGGAAATGGCAGTTTGGATTGATTGTTATAAATTTGTTGCATTTGTTTAATGAGATTCACGTCTGGCTACTACGATCGATCCCCTCAAATGGTTTCCTTGGTGTCTTTTCGTTACAAACTAATGTGAAGAGTGCATAAAATTGATCTTAGTTCAAAATTTTAATATTATAGGCGGTATATTTTTGCTAGGCGGAATAATTCTTCTGAATGATTTTATGCATCTTGAATATGGGAAAAAATAATATTTCATAATTGTAGTTTCGAAAACTTGAATTTTGAACATTTAAAACCATTAAATACATTAAAACATCTAAACGGGGTGCCTCTGTTAGGATTGTCTGTCACCGCCTTCTGTTTCTCCAGTCCACTGTGTCCAAGATTTTTGCTCATCGCACAATCTTCTGTCATACATTATGTAATGGGTTAACATTTTAAAAAACAATTAATCGATAAGGAGCTCATAGTGCACGGAACCGATCCTCTCCTTGCGATCGTGTATAATGTTGCGAGCCCAAGCCTTGCACTCGACGTTGATGATGATGCCGCCTGGATGGGAAGAGGGCACGCGATTAGATCAATTGTTGTCGGGGTGGGCACAGTGTGCCAGGACTACTCACGTTTCGGACGCTGGAAGTGAACGGCCACCAGGGGACTCAAGTAGCCCTCGGAGTTCTGGTAGGGATAGAAGTAGCCGGGGAAGCCCCTGATCGGCAGATAATTGACAGCACCAATGTTTTCCTGGTCAGCTGGGTTCTCGCCCTCGCACGACACCCAGATTGTGTTTAGCTGAAAAAGGATGTTAGGATGTTAGCGCAAAGACTCAAGCTTCTTCCGACTCAACAACTAACCTTATGTGGCTGGGTTTTCTCCACCTCCCCGATGTAGGTCTTCAGGCTCAAGGGCATCGACTCGGGCAGGTCGCGTGAATCGTTGTAGTATTCTGGTATCCAGCCGTAAATCTTGTTTAGCTTCAGGAAAATGCACGGGGCGCTCTTGTGGTAGCTGTAGTTGTTCTCCTTGGTGCAAGGCGACCACGACTTGATGTCCACATCGCACACCTGACCCTTCGGTGGCGGCTGGTTGTAGTCGCAGTTGTAGATGTTCTGGCCACGGCCGGGAGTGAGGCCGGGCACCTTGTAAACTGAAAGGCGAAAGGGCACAATGATATAATATAGTTGTAATATTTATAGATAAATTACAGTAGAGCTATTCCCTATAAACGAAATTGCAACTACATTATCTATAGATGAGTACTGCCGTAACAGAGTCATTTAAACTTAATTACAACTAGTTTCTCTGTCTTTATAAAAAACCAAGCGATCCTTGGACGAGAGCTGCTGATATCTGAGTCACAAGATCACGCTAGTGTATACTTCGTTTTAAATAACATTTTGTTTACAGCCCTATTGTTATTGCTTTGCTAAACTGATGATTCGGTAATCTCTTACCCGCAAGGAAATCATCGAGGGAGTCTGTCCAGTGCTTGTAGTTCTCGTGCTGGGTGCCTTTGTACCAAATCAGAGTGCTCTCAACGTTGTCCACCGGGGGCAAGGGGCGAAAACCCAAACCTGAGATCATAAATATTGATTAGAGTCGCAATTTCGGAGGCCGTGAAACCATTAAACTCACCTGGATTGGTGCCGATCAGGGAGCGGTCCAGTGTCCACTTGGGTATGCGAGGATCGAGGGTCTGGAAGAAGGCCCACATACAGATGGCCACCAGGGCGGCAAGTACTCCGTAGAAGGCCACATAGAAGATTCCGATTTTGGCTGTGTTCGGGGAAGAGAGAGGGAGGTTAGAACAGGATGAGCTTCATTGAATTATTGCGATTACAACGATTCCCGGGGCGCGATCGCCAGCCAATTCAATGGGTTTGATTGAATTAATCACTTGACGGCGGACCCCGCGGTCAACCATGGGTTAACCCGATAATTGACGACAGCCGGCAGTCCAAGTGGGCTATATAAACAAATGGGAACCCACCCCACCAAGCCAAAGCTGGTGTGCTGCTTCTCAAGTTCGGAGTGGCTGGCAAGATGACGCCGCTTCGTGCTTCTCCACTGAATCATCGCCAGCAGCTCAGGCATGCCGGCGCTCTTAGACGTGGCCAAAGAGAGTGATGTGCACTCAAGAGTGAGGCTGCTGCCGATCCGATCGCTCTTAACGATATTCATAGACATGCGACATAACCTCAACCCGATCGGAAGAAGAGTTGGGAAGTGAGAGTGGCACCAATACTTCTCATGGGGAGAATCGAAATCAAGCCCAAGCGCCACAGAGCTGGGAAACAAAGCCCATGTACAACAAGCCACACACACATGTGTGTACATTTCCATTTCGGCATATTCTCTGCCCTCGCTTTGCCCCCCATCTGCAGCATAATTGCATTGCACACCCGACGACTATATACCGACTATATTTAGACAGGGCCTTGGGCTTGCCAAGAAAAACTTTTGAATGCCAATATTGGCGTGCACTGAAAAACCTTAGCAACGTCCAATTGATGATAAACGGTGCAGCAGCGGGCAGCTTAACTGGCGGCAATTGAGGGCAAAACCAGATGCAACTTGAGCCCATTTTCCGAACTGATGTTAATTTTCTACTCCCTTTTTGCGGCCGGCACTTCAGGGGGCGGCACTTTCGCAGCGAAGCGCTATTAAAAATAATTCTCGGCTAGGCTCGAACAGGTAACAGCGTGACACCGAAACACCCCGTAAGGGTATGATTTACAGCAGGTATGTGCCAGCAGCAGCACAAAATATAGAGAGAATCTAAAGTGCCATAAACTTACCCCATGACGAACGATCGCGGCCCATAACCGTGCCCTCCTCGGCGTTATATAAAAAGCGGCCGAGATGGAAGGGCTGGGGCTTGCGCAGGTTGAGCAGATCCTCGTCCGTAAAGGACGTGCTCATCGGCACGGGCTTGGACATGTTTCAGCGGTGGGTTTTGTTCTTTGGATCTAAAGGCCTGTGCGTTCAGTTTAGATGAAATATAACACGGTTTCGTTAGAGATAATTTCCCTGAATTGGGGACTCTTGTAAATGATGTATTTCCTTAGAGTATTTAGTTCATTAGAAATCCGTTTCCTTTGACTATTTTTGAGCCAATTAAAATAAAAGCATATAAAAACAATTTCTAATACAAATTATAAATTCACATTATTCGTACATAACTTTGAAATAAGAATGAACAATTATTATTTAATATTTAATTCAAATTGAATATTTAAACGATACCTTCAATTGAGGTCAATTAAATTGGAAGCAATTAGGCAGAAGTAATAAGAAATTCTAAATGATTTATAAATTCACAAAAATAAAGTTGCATGGGAAATAATCTATTTCAGGAGTCCCCTTTCTATTCCCTAGGAGAAATGCACCGAAAAAATCCCTATGAAATATTGCAACCGAACTGCAGTTTTTGGCGGTCTTCACTTGTTCACTTGTTATTTCCTTTAATTCCGATTCACTGTTTTTCTTAGTTATTTTTTGCACTGCCACCGATGTACAGATGTACACAAATATTGTGTTTTCACTCGTCCTGCTGCCCTGAGCTCTCCCCGGATTTCTCCCTGGATTTCGCTCTGGCTTTCTCTCTGAACTTCTCTCGGCTCTTTCTCTCTCTAAACAACTCTCTCGGGAGTCGAGAGACCGCCTCCCTTGCCGTTGCAACCCTCTGGTCCTGCAGGGCAGTTGGCGCCTTTTTTGGCTCCCACCCCCTCCCCTCCTCTCTCCAGTCGGGCACCGGTAGGGGACAATGGAGGGGCCACCTGCAACTGGTAGCGAGGAAGGCGCCTGTTGCAGAGCACTTCCGCGTTTTCCGGGTTTCATTGGCGCATTGGCTTTGACCCCGCACTGGGCGCCCCAGTTCTTTGAAACACTTATTTTGTGCACTTATTCCTCGACCCGCAACGCGAACGACAACAGCAGCAGCAAGTACAACAACAACAAGCGGCAGAGTGACCGCTCTTTCCGCACAAACACACACGCACGCACTCGCACACGCAGCGGTGTGAGTGAGTTGTATCTGTATCTCTTAGCTGGCGCTCTTAGCGCTTGGCCACAACATACAAACAACCACACCTTTTTGAAGAAACTGCGGAGCGTTCTTTAAGATTCTTCAATTTACAACTAATATTTTAAGCTGTGTGCGTGGTTTGCGGGCGTGTCGGAATAAAGACAGTCAATTCGCGGATCTTTCGGTGCATTTCCCCATCGAAGGAGCCGTGGAAAAAAAAGGAAGCCCCGAACTCGACGGACCACAAACTAGTTAAGTTATTGTTTGGTAGCGAAACGCGTCAGGACCACGCCACGAGTTGGTATCCGCAGCACGTTTGGTCGTCGCTCAAAACAAATTTCAGACTGAACCCCGAAACTGAACTCCGTCCACATAGCAGCCGCCGCCGAGCCAAGCAACGGACCTGGCTTGAGTCAGATATTTACACTGATAGAAAAAATGTTTAATTTCGTTCATGAAAATAGTGGCCATATGGCCATGAAAGTTGCGAACGTAAGCTTATTTAGCTGCTTATTTAGCAGCTTATTTATATGAACAAATTTTAGTAAATTTCATTTTTTTACTTATTTGTGATTGCTTTTTGAATAAGTTGGCTTGTTTCAACACCAAAAATTATTCCTAAATCTTCAACTAGCTTTTATTGCTAGGTGAGTTGCTTTTAATACTAAGTACAAACTTTATTAAAAATCAACACAAATCAACTTTTTATCCCAAATAAGACACGTTTACATTCCTCAAACGTTAGTAGTAGTTGCGAATTATAGGGCTGAGGGTTGCGAATAAAAATCAAACATTTGTATCTGATTTTTATTGATTTAATTTATAATTGGTACCTCTTGTCTAATATTAAGATAATGATATTAAGATGAAGATATTAAGATAAAGATTTTAAGATAAATTTAAGAGCAGAAAAAAATCGTTTGAACAAAGATTCTTTTTGACAGTGTAACAGCCAAGTTGTTCTCTGGCTCGGTCTCTGGTCTCTCTCCCGAGCCGAGTTTTGTTTTGAGTGAATGTGAACGCTTTTGGCGGCATTTCGCATTTGAGTGAAATAGCCTCGCCTAGCCTCTCCTCGCCTCGCATCGAATCCAATGGGATCTCTGGGACCTAGGGTTTTTGTGAGTTGAGTTGCAACTGGGTCTGGGTCTGGGCTTGGGATTTGGGTTGGGTTTGGTTTGGGTTTGGTTTGGGTTGCGTTGCGGACCGAGATTCGGAAGCGTTGTAATTGCCGTGGAAAAGCTGCTCCTACGTTGCACTCGTTTTAATTGGGCGGTGCCGGTGCCGGTGCCACAGCAGCTCATTTAGGTTTAGTGGCCATCGAGGGGACGGGTGAAAGGCGGCGGAATCGCGAATTGCAAATTGCGAATTTGCCAGGGTAGTGCAGGATGTGGCCATTGAGATTGCCATCGGCTGATGAGGTTTCTCTCAAAAGTTAAACCACATCTTAGTAAGCCGTAATTATGGGGATTACCTTAAGCGAAGCAAGTTGGTTTAGGATTTGTTTCTTTTTTAAAATATGTACTTATAAAAACACGGTCTATTTATAGTAAATATAATATAAGGGCTAAGGCCATTTGATATTGTATGCAGCTTTTTTGCGAATGTTATTTCCTAATATTATTTTAATTCAGCATCGAATTGAGGCACGTTTTTGAAAATGTCTTAAAAGCATACCTTAATTTATTAAAATACTAGTACACCTTTCAAATGAATTCTCCAATTAGCTTAATTTTTAATGTGCACAAGAATATTCTGCTAAAAGTATGAGATAAAATGATGTCACAAAGACCCAGAACATCTGATATGGATTTTTCCACCAAAACCATCAATGCTTTTATTCAAGCTAACGGAAATTGATTATAAATATTTTTAGATTGCTCTTAGTTTTGATTTATTAAAGGCGAGTTTTATGTTTTCAACGACTAAAAGGGAATTTTATATTTTATCCTTATAGCCTGAAATGTTTCTTTAAATTACACGACGCTGCTTAAAGTATAAGATAAAATGATGTCATAAAGGCCAATGGACTTCTCTATAAAATTTTGTTTGGAAATATTTCAATTGAGCTTAGATCTAAAGAATGAATTTTATTTTCTACTTAAGAACAATAAGAACCTACAAAACCCATGCTTACTTAAAAAAAATATAATTTATATTTAAGATATAAGCTTTCATAACTGAAAGCGGGTACTTTCTTCCGTATAAAATAAATTTATCATAAAAATTAGTTCCTTTTTTAACTCCGATTAGAAACCATATGAAATATTTTGTAAGGGTCTCAAATAACAATTATAATAATTATTATTAAATTTAATAAATGATTTATTTCAAGTCCAGGAAGTTAGTAATTAAAAGATCTACACTGCTCAACCTATACAATCTCTTCTGGGCAGGCCAATTAGCATTTCACTGATACACGGCAAAGCTAAGAGTTTGCTGTTAAATCTGGTGCCGAAACAACAGCAAACTGGGCCAGGAACTGGTTTTGAATGCGGCCAAAGGATATTCGGAAAGTGGGCCACACGGAGTTGCTGTACTCGCACGCACAGGGGTGGGTTTTCTTGGAGAAGAGGTCGCTCTTCCGCCAGCTAAACTGCGCCGTTGAAGTTATATATTTAAGGGACTATGCCAAACACACACAGGCTACAACAAAGGGCATAGGCATAGTTTCAAATGTATAATTCAGAGTGATTTTATTAAACTTTAAAATACTGCATAACTTGTATTTTTACAGACGCTCCTCTTTTTCTACATTTTTTAAGGATTAAATGTTATAATTATTTAAATGTTAGAATTAGAGAAATGTTCCTTGTTCCATAATTAAAATGTAAAGAAAACTGAGCGCTAGACCTTAAAAGGGCAGTTTTTTGTCTGGAATTGTAATCGATAAATATTTTCTTACAAATTTAAAGAAGATCTAGAATCTAAACTAAGTTTTATATTTATTTAAGTTGATCAAAATGGGAAAATACCTTAATTTTGGTGACATGCAATAAGCTTTATTTTTGCATACTGCATTATATTTTGAAATCGCTTCAGAATATGTAACTATTTCTTTAGCACTATTTTCCTCCCTTTCTTTAAAGGTTAAAATTATATATTTTCTTAGCAAAATGTTCCTTGTTTCATAATTAAAATTTCAAGAAAACTGAGCCCTTCAGGTCTGGAATTGTGATTGATAAATATTTTCTTACAAATTTAAAGAAGATCTAGAATCAGATTCATAATTTAGATTAATAATTTAGGCATTCGGTTTGTTTCCGGGTAATTCAGAACAAGTATACTTCTGCATACATACATAAAAAGCTTACGGTGTGTAAAATCCCTTTATAGAGCCTAACTTTATAATTAATATTTAAAATAATCCCTAAAGTCAATAGTTATTTTATGCTCTGAATACTAAACAATTTAACATAATTTCGGTGATATTCGCTGATATACATATGATCCTTCATATAAAACTAAGTAACGCCCAAAACGTATTGCAAGTGACCGTATTAATCCTGGCCAAGAGGGAAGTTACGCAACTGCGAAACTGCCATTCGGCGGGCCCTGGCAACGACCTTCCCTCGGAACTGGAGATGGTTCTGGAGAACACGCTCGCGGGTTCACCGCAGTCTGATTGCATAATGGCGTAATTGACCGATATTGTGGGACAAGTGCCCCAAACACAGATCTAGTCGCGCCGCGGGGCCAGCGAAACGGAATCGCCATTGGGCGGGCAATAAAATGGACACGGCTTCGGATTCGGACTCTGACTCGGACGGAGGACGGAGGTCTCGGCGGGAGGCCGGTAAGTGGAATACATAAATCCACCCACATCCACGGTAATCTGCATTTGCGGCTAGCGCTAATGCGACGACAAAGAGACTGTCGCTGATTAAGGTCGGACTTTTATTAAGACCGCGATGCTGGCTGGCACTGCGGCGCGATGATGCTAGGTTTACGTAAGACCCCAAGACTACTCACCCCAGCTCTCGATGGAGCGGCCGAAGTAGGAGTTGTCCTCCGAATCGTAGATCATCTGCTTCAGGGACTTCTTCTTGGGCCTCTCCGGCGGCCGGGAGTAGTACTGTTGGAAGCCATCGATGCAGTCCTCGGTGATGGTCGGCATTCTTCCACTCTTGGCTACCTTAATTGGCCGTCTCTTCCTCAGTTCAGCGGCGGTGCGTCTTCGGGCTCCGGATGTGGAGGTGCAAGGGTACGGGTACTGGGAGTGGCGATCGCTTTAGGATTATCGCCGGTTATCGTCCCTATGAGCGCCTTATCGATTTCAGAATCCGGGTGTCGTGTTCCGTGTGCTGTCCTTTGTGTCGGGAGGTGTGCGCTGGCGTTGGCTTCGGTCCGGTGTGGTCTTCTCTGGGATTTAAATGGGAATGTGTGGGAATCTGGATACTCGCACTCTGCTGCACGACAAGTTGACACCGCTGTGCGCCGCGCGACACTGATCTGAATCTGAATTTGTGAAGAAGCCGAGCCATCGCCAGTCGGGGGTGATATGTTATGCTGAAATAAAATGCTGGAAGTCGGGCTTTGATTAGTGCCTGTGTTCTGTGATGTTTCGGTTGCGGAAATGCGCGGGACGGTGGCGGCATCGCCATATCCATCGCCATCGGCGTCTCCGGTGACAACAGCTGTGGAAGACGCAGGTCGTGGCGCGTGACACAATTCCCGCTTAATTGGAAGTTAAGATCGTCGCTGGGTTTTCGCGCTCGTCGCCGTGACAAATCCTAGCAGCGGCCGGTGGAATTAGCGGTGATCATTGCACTAATTGCTGGATGAAATATGGCTTCCTCTGGCACTGTGACCACTTGCTGTGCGCATGGAACGGCACTCGACCTCCGTTCGGGTCGCGAGTCGCGCTTCGCGACGGCTGCTGCCCACACGTCGGGGATTCGGTTCAAAGTGCATTACGAGTCGCGGTAACCATTAATTAACACGAAAATTAACGGAAAAGCGTGCGGTAATTAGACAGCGACCGTTATGTTACGTTCAAAATTTAAACCGCTGTTACGTTAATGGCGCCACCGCGTGGCTAAAGTACAAGTCAAAAGAAACGAACGAAAGCTAGATGGCGCTGTTAAGCATTCAAATTCAAAGTGGGAAAATAGCGCTGCCAGATTTTAAAGAAATTGCGGCTCCAATTGGATAACATTTTATTTCACCTTTTTTATTTTTTCACCTTTTATATTTTTTTCACTTTTGGTGAAATTGGTGAAAATGTTGCATTTATTTTTTGTTCTTTTTTTTAAACGTTGATTTTTGATGTGGTTTGCGTCTGGGGTAGACTGCATGTTCGCGGTACTGACGCAAGAGGACGCCACTTATAAGTGGACTTTTGCTTAGGAAAAGTTTCGCGACTTTTTAACGCTTTCCAATTGAAAACTAACAACTCGATCGGTGTGAAAGGAAGGATTGTTAATTACACTTACCTGAACAATACAATACAATTCTTGAAATTCGGTTACTTAAGGCCCATCCGCCATTTGTAGCTCTTGACGGACTCGCCGCGGAAGAGAATCATGGCAATAAGGATAAGCAGCATGAGGAATAGGAACACGGTAATAACCAGGCCGATTGTAATAACAGTAGTTTTCTCCATATTTTTGTCGCTTCAAGTGTGTCACTGGTTTCTCTTTGTTTGTTTTGTGTCCAAATTGTATTCTATGAGAGGCTTCTCTTTAATTCGGTGTCTCTTCTATCAAAGTTTGCGAACAGGAAAAATAATATCATGAGTATGAGAAATAGAATAACAAGCACAATCACAAAGACCAGAGCCAGTCGTTTGTTATCCATTATCACGTTGTGTTGAAGCAAAAAAACTGAGAGTTAGAATGTCTTTGATTACAATATCGACGCCTGCTTGATCTCCGAAAAAAGCAAGCGATATTATAAAGAAATTTAGTAACGTAATAACGGACATATGTAAAATTTTAAATTACTCTACGCACAAGGAAATAATTATGCCGGTATTTTAGATCAAAATATACCTTGCGATTGGCTTTCTAGAATGTCTATATTACAAATACTCACAGATGTTGCTTAAAAACGTGCACCAGCGGGAGCAGCACCTAGATCAGCTGCATCAGGTAGGGTGATGTCAGGTAAGGTTGCAGCTGGTGTCGTGAATCTTGATTTGTACGGGGTATCGATGATGAAAACGACGAGCAGCACATTCATAACACAGAGGCTCACGATCGTGATTACACCAATAATTATAAGTAGAGTCCGTGTTTCCATGACTCATATACGTCAACCGGATGAATGACTTGATCCTTTGGGGAAAAAACAAAAAAAATGTTTGAGTAATGCTATATGCATGTATAGTTAGTTTTGTTCTAGACAGACAAGTAATATACGATTTTAAGACAATCACACGAAAGGAAAAGCATACTTGTTGGAAGAAAAATAGAGTGCTCTAAGTTTTGAATTAAAATCTCAACGTAGTGTCTGTTTTTTTCTGTACTGTTTGGCATATTCAAATAGGAAAAATTAACTAAAAAGCAAGTCAAACCATTCCTGAATTTCAGAGAAAAATCTGGATCAATAAATATTTATTCATATTTTATTTATAAATAATAACTGTAATAAATTCTAAAATCTTGTTGCGAATGATAGATTTATATCTAGAAAAGAATATAGCTTTGAGAAGTTGAAGTTTTTAGGGGTTCGAATTGGTAACTGCTATAACTGCCAAAACTGAATTAATTTCAATTGCGACAGGGATTCTAAAAGTTAATTATTTGTTTTACACAACTAACTAGCATTAAATAAATAAATAAATAAATAAAAAGTCTAACATTTTTGTTTGCTTGCATTTTTGTGTTTTCATTATTTAATCTGTATCCAGAATTTTGTAGATGGACAATTTAAGAGTTGCTAATAAATTTAAAATTCGACTAAAAATGACAAAAAAAAAAGAATATTATATATATATATGCATTTGAAAGACATTTTCCCAGTTCTTAAAATGGTGAAGAAATTATATTGGTATGTATAATACTTTATGATTAATTCAACCTCAAATCCAGAAATGCGTATATCCTGAGCTCTGTGAGTAAGTGAAAATGCATTTTATGGATTTTAAATAGATATTTGTAACATATGTGCTAAACTACAGTTTTTCAAATATCATAGCTAAACTGAAAATACATTAATTTTAATTAGGAAAGCTTTTCAGTGACAGTTTCAATAGGTCAATAGGTTAACAAATCAGCATATTGAGTTTAAAATTATTATAATCCAATTTTGGTGAAATTCACGTACAAACATTTTTAAAAATAAAATTTGTAAAAATAAAACGAATGTTTTTTACTTATTAAAAATTATTCGGGTCTCAGCAATCGAAATTGATGCCTCACATAAGAAAGCTGCTAAATTCTTACTCTATAAATAACAACCTAACCCAAAATAAAAACCTTTCTGCACCGCACTTCAATGTGATACAATATTTTTAACCAATTACTTTGAAAAATTACTATATGACAAATACTCACAGATGTTGCTTAACGGCGTCCTCCGCCAAGAGTGGCATCACCTAGTGATTCAGTTGTGTTGAAGAATGCTGTGGTTGTGAACTTGTTCGGATTCGCGATGACCAAAATAACAAGGACCTCGTTCATAAGACAGAGGCTCAGATGAGATTAAGGAGGTTAGCCGGAAGAATGACTGGATCCTGTGAAAAAAAAATGTTTTTAAGTAATGCGAGATGAAAAACAAAATTTGTTTCAGTAATGCGAGATGCAAAGTTATTTTTATATATTGGACGTTGATGCACTCGGTACTAACAGTCGTGGTTGTGTAGGAATTATCGATGTTAGAAAATAACGAGGATCAGATTCAGGCTCAGGATCGCAAATACGCCAATAACTATGAATTTAGTGCGCTTCTCCAAGCCTTATAGAGGCTAGACGGATGTATGATTGGATCCTGTGAACAAAAAAATGTTTTTGAGTAATGCGCGATGCAAAGTTATTCTATATGTTGGTCGTTGATGCACTAGGATCATTCAAGAGGTCATTTGACACCAAGCACGTGCTTTTTCGTTTTAGAATACGAAGGAAGTGACTGCTGGCCTTGCTTACTAAGTGGGTTAGAATTCAAGTTTTTAGTTTGGGAAGGCTATCTACGTTTGATGATACCCATCATTATATATATATTTAAATTATTATTGAAAGAGGTTAGTGCACTGCGACCACTGGGGTCTTTTGTGATTATATATATATGCATATATATATATATATATTTTAAACTCAAAAGGCTTCATGCAATTTAAAAGACCTTTTACAGTGGCGCAACACCAAGGGATTATAGGATCTTGTATTTAACTCTGTTAACCATTCACTCCTGATTCGGAAGAGATTTATATCGGAAAGCTGAAGTTTTTAGGGGTTCGCATTGGAAACTGATCATAGCAAAGCCGAAACTGCATAAATTTCAAGTCAAACCGCTTTTTGGTTTTAAATAATGTAACTAAAATGTTTAAAAATTGTTGTAATATTTAGTTTTCTAAAGTTAATCCCATATACCAGCAAGGAGACCTTACATTTTTTGGGAAAATTAATGTTTTCTAGTGTATAACTAATCTAAAAATTAATTAAATTTTAATAGAAAAGCCTTTTTGTGGTAGTTTTAATTAGAAGCAGAGTGTTTTGCCAGTAATTCTATAAAATTCATATTTTTGTTGATGCTTATTTTTTTCATTTTATTATTTTTAAAAAATTTAAAAACTCTTACCGGATGTACTTGGTAAACTTTCTCGTAATACTGGAATCTGCGCGTGAGGATGACGCCGACAACCAAGACAATGTCAAGTATCAAGAGCAATACTATGAGAACTGCGAAGAGTTTAATAATATTTTTGGTCTCCATTTACAATCACTGTTTAATATAATCAAAAGAACAATATTTTTGAGTGCTAATTTGAATACTTGTGATTTTCAAAACTGATATGAATGACGTAAAAATCAGAACATATTTGTTCTTACAAATCTTTTTTTTTAAATATACATATGTCCTAATAATAATATATATACATAATATACATATATGTGTGTTCTTATATATAGAAAATGAACAAAAAATAGATAAATTTGTCATATGGAAAGTAATATCCGTTTTTTTTTTCAAAAAATTAATTAATTATCGGCCCCGAGTCTAGATGGCGTTTCCTTTTAACATAAGACTGCTTTGAAATTACAATCAGAGGGGGTCATCAGTATACTGTAACCCTTACAAGCATTTTAATTTCGCATATCTGGTAAGTCGAAAGCCCCAAAGGAGAACACTGACCAACGCTATTTCTATTTTGCAGGTTCCGATCGCGCTTTTTGGTAACAATGACAAGATTCCAGAACATTTTGGTTTTTTCCTTGATCGTGGCTCTGACCGTAGTCATCGTCATCATATCACTAGTTCTGATCATAGGACTATTTACTCCCATGAAACACAATAGCGATGAATCAACGACAAATTCCGATCCTCATTCGAAGCACATCTGATGTGCATTCTGTGAGAGAGAGTGAGGCATCATGATCTGCTTTTTGTGTTTTGCGTGAAATATACAAATTTACCCTGCAAAGTTGGAAAATCACATATATATGATATGTGTATTGGATTGTACAAAAATTTAGTTGTATCGCCGTTTATAAAAAAAAATTAATTTGAAATACTTTTTTAAGATCTTTGTTTTAGGTTGGTAAAGGATGCTTCCTTAGATACAAATTCAATAATGAATGAAACGTAATTAAGCATTTATCTATGTGGGGAAACTCCCTCCTTCAGGGATCCAAGTTTTGAATGAAAAGTCTTATCCGATAGCTTGAAAAAACTTGAGCTTTATATTTTTGCTTGGGAAACATAAATTTTGCAAAACCATAAATCACAAAGTAGGTAGGGAGTCTAAGTTTTGCCTGCACTCCCACCTCAACTGCGAGTCCGTGTCCCACCTCAACTGTGTGTCCCTGTGTAGTGCTTAGGGATCACTTCTTCAGGTTGAAGGCCTTGATCTCATTCTCGGTGAGGCAGGAGATCTTGATTGCGCGCAGGACTTCGGGTGGCTGACTGGCAAGCAACTCCATCCGCTCGGATGCCACAAGAGCGTCCTGCTGTTCCTGGTAGTCGTGCATGGCCTGGGCCATGAGGCGCTGCTCTTCGGCTTCGGCGGTCTTACGTGCCTTGTCCTGCAACACCCTCAGATCTAAGTCCTTGCAGTACTGCCCGGCCAAGCGCTTATGGTTCTCCTCCTGCGTCACTTGTGTGCGATACTGTCGCTCGCCGAAGCATGTGGGATCCTTCGGACGGTTTAGGGCCTCCTGCACGGCCTTGTCACGGAAGAACTTCTGCTCCGCGCGATGGGCGAGCAACTGGTCGCGAATCTCTCGCTTGCGGGGCAGCTTGTTCTTGGCCATCTCCATCGCCAGCTCATACTCCCTGGCCTGAAATTCGCCGACGCCAAGGTTGATGATCAGCTGGTCGCGCGCCTCTTTGTCCTGCCGGATGTGGCTCAGCTGGAAGCCAAGGCGGGCGGCGGTGTTCTCCCGAGCCTTCGTGTGGTCCAGGCGCCGCTTTTGCGATGCGGAGACGAAGTGGTCTGTTATGGGTCCCAGGCCGTCCAGGATGCCCCTCTCCTTTCCTTGGCGGCTCTGCCACGCTGCATTGGCCTCCCTGGTGGCCTTCAACATGGCCTCCGACTGCAACTGCGCCTCCTGGATCAACTGGCGTTCGCGTGCCTTGTTCAGTGCATCCTGTTCGCGCCCTTTCGCCACCATCTCCTCACACTCACGCAGCTCGCGACGACCTTCGTCGTCGGTCCTGCGCTGATCCGCCAGCCGGTTGGAGCGCGCCTCCGAAACCTGCGACATAAGGGCGATTCCGTATTCGCGTTTCTTCTGGGCGCGCTGTCGCTTTTCCTCCAAGCACTCCTGCTCCACGGCACGCTGTGCCGCCAGAGCCTCGGCCCGCTCCCGCTGCTTTTCCTCTGCCGTTTGCCTGGCTATTTTCTGGATGGTCTCCTTCACGGCCAGCGCGGTCTGGGCTCGCTCTACCTCCACCTGGAGATTCCGCACCTCTGGCACGTTGCGGTGGATCTGGAGGCGTCTGCTGGCCGCAACCTGTTGCCGGTGCAGCTCATCTGCCAGGCCCTTTGTGATGTCGTGATCCATTCGCTCCTGACGCTGCCGCTGCTGCGAAAGAATACATTTGTTGCGTTCGGCGGCCACCTCCTCCACCTGTGACTTGACCATACGGTACATCGGGCGGTCCGCCACCGTGGACTGCCTCCTCATCGGAATGGCGTCCACGTCCTCGTCACAGGCATTCCAAGGCAAGGGCTTCATGTATGTCAGCATATTGGGGATTGGCTCCTGGGCGTCGGTGGCGAAGATCGAGACGCCCGGATCATCAAAGGCGCCGTAAACGGTGCGCTCCACCCTCGCCATGGTTCAGCAAAGAGGGGAATATCTTTTGTTTTGGGTTTTTTGTTTTGGGTTTTTTGTTTTGGGTTTTTTGTTAAGGGTTTTATTGCGTTCTGTGCCAAATCAATGACGTTAGACTCTGGAAAGGCTTGCCCATTTTCATTTTTCCTTTTTCCTTTCCATTTCTCGAAAATGTTCATTTTATCGAGGTTTCGAACGGCTGGATCCAGTTGAGATTCGAAAATACTAGAAAGTGGCATGGCGTGAACATGGCATGGGGAATATTATTTGAAGCCGCACGTTTAGCATTTCCTTAGTGCGTTGCGGAAAAGAATATATAATAATGCGTGGAAAAGTCAAGTCCAGGAGTTAAAAGAGCAAAAACAGTCATAATTGAGTTGATAGAGGTAATATTTTGGGAGCTGGGCAATTACATTATTTTGCATTAAAGAGAACTGGGACGAATAAGTAAAATTTCAAACAAAGATGCAGTGAACCATCGAATGCAAAGTGTGTCGAACTAATGTCACGTCAATTGACTAAGGACAATGCTAAGGAAAATAGTAAATAAAGAATTCGTTTTATCCTCTCTCCCTCTCTCCCTCTATCTTACTCTCCGTCTCTATCTATCTCGCTCTTTCCCTCTCTTTTCTTTTTCTCTCGATCAATCTCTCTCTCCATTTCTCACACCTATAAATAGAGGTGCCTCTCCGCAGCCAGCCTCCAGTCTGTCCGTGGCTTTCCCCCCGTTCACATATGTTAATAATTGTGTCTAAATAATTGTTCTAATAACCTCTGCACCCGAAAGGACTTAAACATCGATGAATTCCACTTAAAATTTATTGCCTAAAGAGTGAACCAATTAAAAATGTAGAAGCGAAAGTCAGAAGTTCTCCCGGAAGCAGCTATCCAGACCGGCGATTCCCGCCAGCCGATGGCGTCAGTGTTGCAGCATCCTCCGTCCTGACTCAGGCCTCTGTAAATTTAGTTTCTACCAAAATAGCGCCACACAAATACTTGCTCAACATGTTCTCAGTATCCCACTCCTCTCCTTTGAAGCGGGCCGAGGGCCGTCTAGAAGCCACCTGTGAAAAGAGAGCGTAAGAACCGGTGAATAGGACAGCTACCACACCTACTTACTCGGGACGGGAGATGGGACTGGGAGTGAGACAGACCGGAGGGAACTCGGACCCTAGCAACAGCACTTGGGGGGCGTGTTGTAGCAGTGGGCCTTGCACGGCGCACACCACACACAAGGCATGTTGTCCTGGTTCAATCTCCTTGATCCTGGAGCTTAAGGAGGAGGCAGAGCGTCACTACATCTGAACGAACAGATCGTAGGTCCAGATGCAGTGGCCCGCACAGTCAACGCGCATTTCGTGCTCCTCAGCGCCAGCTCAGACCTTCCATTTCTCAGGAATTGCAATCGGACAGACGGGGTGGGAGTTGGGGCTCGGGTCGGGATGAGGGAAGCTTCGGGGACGGACCGACTTGACTTACATGGATACGTTGGGGGTGTGTTACAGTAATTCCAGACACGCGGATCGGGGATACCGCCCTCGGGCAGTGGGGGCACGCACATGCCCGGCGCCGGGGAACAGGGAATGGGAGAGGGAGCCCCGCACGGCGGACTGTGTGGGCCACAGCATGGCGTTTCATTACAAGGTCCTCCACCGCAGCAACCGCCGCCGCAGCAGCCGCCACCACCTCCGCAGCCACCACCTCCGCAGCCGCCGCCGCCGCCGCAGCAACCGCCGGCTACGCGTCCGCCGCAGTCAGCTCCACCTGACGCAGCTCCGGTGGCAGCGCACCGCATGCGCTTGTTATTCACGCCCATTGTCATGTTGGCAAAGCGCAGTGGAAAGGCAGCCGGACCGCAGGACGGGAAGGGGAAGCACAGGCATGCCGGCCTGCCCTGGCACGCGGATCGCGGACACTTGTCCTGCAGGCCGTTGCGCTTCACACAGTCACAGGTGGTGTACATAATGCCGCACCGCAGCTCACGGCTCTGGCATCCTCGGGGCTGCAGGAGATCAATTAGTTAACAGATGAGACGGGATGCAGCGGAATGCACCACTCACCTCACACATGTTGAGATCCTAGGCGCTGCTGCATGGCAAGGATAAATTTTATTAAAGATTAAAGTTTTTTTTATTTATTACACTTACATTTTGGTTAGATTTTCGAAAAATAAAAACTGAGAATTTTGAATAATTTAGAAATTGGCCGAAATGTATAGTCCGAGAGTCTGAAATAGAATGAATGTGGGCCCTTACATCGTTGACCACGTACCAGTTGAAGTTTCGGTTCCGTTTCTCATGGCCAACTTTATGGAAATTTTTGGCCTACTAGATCAACGGAAAAAATTCGAGTTAATTGCAGGTACTATTATGGTTATTATTCATAATAATAATTATAGTATAAATGTAGCAGACATGTAAATAAATCAACAACAAATATATTTATTTATAAGAAAAAGTCTGTAAAGTGTAAATATTTCACAGAAGATATAATCGGCTTTCCTAAATTGTGTTTATATTGTTTGCTGGAAGAAATAAGTGAAATATACTTGTATCTTGTATCTTTAAAAATAAATATAATTATTTAACTTATCTATGAGTGATTTTTCTATCAGCTTTAAGCCTCACACCACAAGGAAGTTTCAATATAATGCACTTATAATACTAACTAAAATATAGATTAGAAAAGCGTTCCAATAGCAGAAGCTGAGTCCGATGGATGCCCCTACTCCAGGAAAAGCTCTCTTATCAGACAATTGAGCGTGTGTTTCGGGGAGCGGACTCGGCGCTGCTCAGTTCCCTCTGAATTATAAAGCTAATCGGATCGTTGCCGCAATGCCAAACATTGCAGTTATCGGGGCCGGGGTGAACGGAGTCGCCAGTGCCATTAAGATACTGGAGCACTACCTGGCTGAGGGGCAGCCGATAAGCGTGACGATTATATCGGAGGACTTCACGCCCAACACCACAGGGGATGGATCGGCAGGACTCTGGGGCCCCTATCTGCTGGGCGGCACACCGCAATCGAAAGTCTAGTAAGTATGTTTTGGGATACCCGAGAACCCGTATGGTTAACCTCGAGCTATTTTCCGGCAGCAAGTGGTCGCAGAGTATGCACCAGTTCCTGGAGAAGATCTGGCTGAGCGAGGACGCCGGGGAGGCTGGGGTCTGTCTGCTGCCCTGCGTCCGACTGAGCACCTCGACGGTGGACAGCGTAGAGGACTTCTGGCGACAAATTGTCTACGGAGCGCAGGATCTAACTGCGGACCAGCTGGCTGCCTACAATGTGGGCAGGAGCGTTAAGTTTTCGTCAGGCCTGTCCTTTGTCACGTACACCTCGGAGCCCGTCAAGCTTCTCCCGTATCTGATGAAGCGGTTCCTTCGCAATGGCGGTAAAATTGTCCGGCAAAAGGTAGAAGACCTCGATGCCTTACTCACCGATTCTGGATACGATGTTATCGTCAACTGTTCGGGACTGGGATCCCGGAAATTACTCAACGACGAGCAGATGTATTCCGTGCGCGGACAAGTGTCGCGGGTGAAGGCCAACTGGATCTTCTCGGCGGTGTTGGACGAGAGCGACGATGGAAACTATATAATACCGAAGTTGGTAGTTCTACAGTGTGTTACCTTGATGATGCTTCTAACGAGAGTTTCCCTTTCTTCTCCTCAGCACCGAGAGCGTTGTTCTGGGTGGCACCCATCAGTTGCGGGACTACAACACACAGGTTTGCGAGCGGGACAGACAGTTCATTGTGAGCGGCTGTAGACGCTTCATTCCGGGCCTGGAGCACACCGACAGCCTCTTCGACTGGGTGGGTCTCCGACCGGGTCGGGGAGAGCTCCGACTCGAGGCCGAGCGGCGTGGCCGGAAGCTCCTCATCCACAACTACGGACATGGTGGCAGCGGTGTCACCCTGTGCTGGGGCTGTGCCGACGACGTTTTGGATCTTCTCCTAGCGGCCAATATCCCTTCGAAACTGTAGGGCAAGCTGGAAAATTACAAGCTGATAACAGACACTCGCGAAATAAAGTAACTAAAAGCATGGCTGTGAGCATTTTTAAGAACAAAAATAATATTAGATATTGAGGAATTTACAAACTATTCAAAACTCTTTGGAAAGAACACAAATTTCGGCATTAGCTTCTCTTCAGAAAATTCCTAATATGCTTAACACAAAACCAGGACTTTCTGTGACAAGTAAAAATCAATTTAGGGTATTAAATATTATTCAGTAGGTATTCATGTATTTTAAAATAAAATTAAAGTAGAATCTTACCAGCATTTAATAAAATTACCACCTTTTAGTTCCACAGGTAGAATGTGAAAAAATCGGTTTATAAAAAATATATAAGCTTTAATTTAAAAGCACTACATTTCGAAACTACACAGAAATATTTAAGGTTCAAGAAAGGGATACAGTTTTTTTAAGTGGAATGTACAGCATTCTCGCTGTGTATAGGCAGCTGACGGGCCTTATCAAATCGCATTCTGAAACCACTTTCCGCAACAGGAATCGGACGATACGCTTATCACAATCAGCTTGGAAATGTACCGCCTATCGCTGTAAACCGTCGGCTTTTACCGCTCCCCCATCACGTCTTGGGAGGCTGCTCGGGAGCTCAGCCCAAAAGTAGACACTCATGTGGAGAGCTAGAAGTCATCATCGTGCTTCCCTTCAGCGGCCTCCTTGGCCAACCTGGCCTCCAACGCCTCGTGGAACTCCTCGAAGCCGGGCATGTGCACGTACTTGAGGATCCGAGGGACGGGCAGCTCGAACAGCAGTGCGTACATCTCGTCCAGTTCTCGCAGGATATCAAAGGGACGGGTGTTGCCCACCTTATAAATGGAGTAAATGGTGCGTCCGATCTCATCGTACTCGATCAGACTGGCCGCCTCCTGGTCCACGGTGCTCAGCGCGATAAAGCTCACCCGGGGCATGTGCATGTGCTGGGCTACCGAGCCGAACGCGTCGAACATGACCATGAGGAAGTCCTTGTTGAAGTACAGCTCATCTGGAAAGGCAATCTCGTGGACCATCAGGGCGTCGTAGGTGGAGATGCCGAGGTTCGCCTTGGTGGCATCGATAAGCTCCTTCTTCATCATGATGATCTGTTGGAACAGGTTCCGGGGCATCGATGAGGGAAAGAAGACCCAGGAGTGCCATTCCTCGGTCATCCACTCGAGAAGGCCCACGGCAATAATTTGCTTCTCGTCTTCGCTGATCATCATAACCGAACACTCGTTTCTCAGGATGTGCAGAACATATCTGTAATGAATTAGGAAGAATATAAGAATAAATAAGACTGTTTTACTTTGATTAGTCAAATGTTTTGTATACACTTAATAGTAGGAATTAGATTAGGTTAAGATTGGGTTTGAATCTTACTTGGAATAGGTCTCCTTCATCTCCGGCAGATTGAATAGTCCAAGGCTCTCGAACACCAGGCTTCTCAGAAAAGATTGGGTCCACATGAACTCGATCACCATGTCGTAATACCTGAAAGAAATTACCAATAAGCTTAGTTGGCCATCGTTTCAGACGTCAGTTGTTCGTCACTTGCTTCGAGCTAATGTCAGTTATGAGCATTCCCTCATATTCATCCCACTTGATGCAGTACTGAAGGGTGCGGGTGTCGTCCATAGCGGATCTTTTACTAACAATATAGTCACCACTGAAGATTTAGTTGTGCCAATTAAAGTTTTAAATTTTAAATACGCAAGCCGAAACTCTGAAATATAAATTATATTTATTTTAAAGGAAAGAGGAGTGTGAAGTTAAAGAAGCACAGCATACTTTTCGGAAAAATACTAACTATTAGCAGGTGGATTAGTGTAACTTATTAATTTATAATCGTATTAACTATTTAATATATTTCTTCGGCTTAACAAAATCCTCAGGGTTTTATGTATATTCTTTATTTCATTTAGGAGCAATTGTGTCATTCTGTGATACCAGTAAGATATAAATAGTTGACCAAAATGAAGAAATTCCACATAAGCACCTTAATATTTACTTACAAAAATATATATATTTTAGGTAATGTTTTGGGATATAAAAAAAAACAATTTGAGGGCTTTAAGCATTAAAACGCACTAAGAATTTCGCGTGCAACATATTTTACTTTTAAATGTAATTTTATCAAACTTCCTACAAAATAGAATCCAATATAAAAAATGTCTGCATACTTTTTGGACGAGATTCGTATTGCTCGTGAAGCTGTTCACCAAAAAGGGCTTCCGTATGCCAGCAGATTAAATTGCATTTTCATATCTATGAGGCATAACAATAAATGTTTATTCGTAAAACAAAATGCAAATGGGCTTTGGCGGATAATGTCATAATTAAATGGATATACAGGCGATAACAATCAAGTGAAATACGTGTAAATTTAATTTGTCTAATGTCTCAATTTGAATAAATTGCCACCACATAAAAGCAAATGCAGCCCAAAAGAATGTAAATAACAATCGCACCCATTTTGTGGGTGGAACTGGGCTGGGGTTGGGGCCTGGGCCTAGGCGGAAAACCAAATCCACCCCAAGTGTGAAAAGTTGGGCAGTGGGAACACATCCCGTTCGAATACACCTTGGATTCCGACTCGGTTCGTTGGGCTTATTTTAAAATTCAAAGACCATCGGGTGTCATTTACTAGGCAACAAACCAATTGAATAATCCAGCTCGACGCTCAACGCTCTGACAGGAGGGTGTCCTCCGAAATCTCAAGCCCCTCCCCCGAAGCACAACGCATTTTTAAATGTTTCACATCCTTGTCCGTGAGACAATTGGATATTTAAATACAAGCGACACTTTTAATGTCAGGCATCGGGTGTCGCCCCGTCGATGTGGCATATCTATTCCGGACACGTATGCCGCCTCTCATGGCGCCCTGATAAATTCAATATTGAAAAGAAATAACTTAATTTTAGGGCAGATATGGAGCAGGGCGACTGAGGGCACTGAGATGGCAGAACCCTGTGCCCGGGAGCATACTGGAGGGAATGAGGAGACTAAGCCACCACTAACATTAATCGTCGTCGGATTAGAGTTCCACGGTGTAAGGCCGCTTGGACTTTATGATGTTGCATAAACTGTGTCGGAGCATAAAAACGTCTCATTTGGGACTCATTTAAGCCACCAAATTGTTTGCACACGCTCGACGATCATCATCCTTTCTGCCACAGAACAAAAAAAAAAAAGGTAAGCGTTTCGGGGGCAACAACAATCGCGAATTTGAATTCATTCGAAAATCGTTTAACGTTTGCCGGGTGGCTTAGCATGTTTTTCAGCACACACCTGCGCATTCCCTTGGAGTTGGAACCGCGGACGGGTGAGAGGAAGGACCGTGACTTGCATTCGCCAGCGACATTTCACCGCCGCTTTCATTTAAAATCGAAAATGCGCAAATACAGGCAGAGAACGAAACGAACTGCAATAGGGAAAGCAGCGAAGGCAGAAGTTGTAATACTCTTGTTTAAACCAAAGAAATTCCATTAGAAATAAAGGATATAATGGTTTTCAAGTAATTAAGCAAGAGAAACCTTTAAGATTTCAAGTGAACGAAATTTAAGATCATTTATGAAATTAGCTTTGTATTTAAAGCGTTAATTAGGTACATAGTAACGAGTAAGAGATGCTCTTATATTCCACTTGTTATTGACCAATATCATAGGTAGAAAAATGCCGTGAAACTTTTTCTTTTAATCATTTATATCATTACCTTGAACTTGCTTGAACTTATGCTGTAATCCCCTTTGATAGGGTACATTCAGGGGAGTAGGAAAAACACTGCTTGTTTGTAATGGCTAAAAAAGCCGAATGACAGTTTGCGGCGGCCATGATATAGATGAGGTGGGTTTGTTTGAATTGGGATGCAGCAGCAGGGTCCTGATGAGGCTGGGGTGTGCACTTGTTAGCCGCAAGGTGTTCGCAGGGTCGTCATCAGCATCCGATAGCACCACTCTACCATCATCTGCGTTGGGCTTCGTTGTTGTTGAAGCGAAATAAATAAACAAACAAACCCATGGCAAGGGTTCAACAAAAGCAAAAGGCTCAAAGTAATTCAAAGGAGCGGAAATGAAGGGGCCGCATAATCTGTCTCGCGTTCTCTTTATCCAGGGAGTAAGTTTTCCGCGTTTGCTTATTTAGCGTTTAAATAGCGTTTAATCTACATTGGGTAAGTATCTTTCAGATACAGTGGATGCGGGGGGAATGAAAACTTTGCTTCTCCAAAGCCATAACATGAATTTGAATACCTTTTATTTTTGGGTATTTTACCAAGCTTTTTAGCTATAAAAATGGCCCAATTTGAAGTGATCATAGCTCATAATTATGCCTGTAAAAACAAATTAAACTTCAATTTTCTTCACCGACTTGGCAGCTCCAGGACCGGGACCGTGGAGTTGTCTGTTGGCTGATTTCAGGTCCTCGAATGACTTCTCCTGGGAGCACAGAGCCAACGAGAAGTTCAGCAGCAGTGTGGCCAACATGGCTATTTCTTATTGCAGTCAGTTTTTACAAAATAAATATATATATTTATAGATTTGTTAATAACTATTTAATGTTCGGTTTAATTGGGCACAGCACAATTGGTCGCTCTGTAGGAACATTTTGACATAAAATGAATAAAAAGGTCTGGGAAATTCAATTAAATGATGATTTTTGAGGGTCAATCCTAGGCCACTTTCAAATATTTGTTTATTAAGAACGGCTTGGCAACTTATCAAGCTAAATTATAGATATTTACTGACCAATAAATACTTGTATGCTTGAAATCAAACTACTTTGAGCTCCAAACATAATAGATATTAAATTAACATTCTTCGTCACATCCTCCCTAATATTTCCAAAGAGTTAACTGGGTTTTTCCCAGTCTAAATCCAAGTCTTAGCTACTTTTCTCCCGCGAACCCGGCAACACTGCCCGGATGCTCTGCCTTTTTGGAAAGACGTTAAGCAACTTCCGCTTCAGTTTTAACTCACTTAGCTCGGTCGCGACTTATGCAAAAGTTTTCAATTGCCCCTTATTATTGTTGTTCCTGCTGATGCTGCTCGCCTTTATTGTTGCGCCGCTTCAAGAGAAATGCAAATTTATTCAAAATGGAGGAAAATGGAAAAGTTGGCGGAGTCTGCCAAGTCTGAATGGCGGAAGGGCTACGGCCATAATTAAATATCATTTTTTTCGCATTTATATTTGCATTTTACCGAATAATTTCATTTTATTTCAGTCTTAATTTGTTTTGCCAGCGTAATTCATTCCGCTAAAGCTAAAGGAAGCGGCTTGAAAAGGGTTCGGTAAGCCCCGCCGATTGGCATATGAAAAGAAAAGCCAGTTTTTCCCATTAGCTGCACGCAATTTTCCAATAAAATTCTAATGGCGAAATCAAATTCTCCGAGGAAAAGGCTGCCGCTGAAATCAGTTACAACTATGGACAGTTATCTCAGCGGGTCATCTCCACGGAAGGACAATTATCGGCGGACATGCTAATTTGTGCGTGGCAGAGAGCAGGGAAAAAAATGGGTTAAAGCAGAATACCTCAATATTTGTTGACGGAACGTGATTTGGCGCATTTGCCGTCGCTACTCGCCAGTGGAGCTGCCAACATGCGACCGCGCCCAAAATGCGAACATCACCGTCTGTTGCGAGCCGCACCCACAAAGGACTCCCTAACACACATACACAGTTACATCTGGAGAAAAGGGAAATATAAACTACAAGTTTGAAAAGTTCCGCTAAAAACATTGTAGGATAATATTTCAAGAAGACTTGGAAATAAAGAAATGCATGGAGTTTAAGGACTTTTATAAATCTGTGCTGGTATTCGACAATAAAAGATCAAGTAACCCAGTTATAATATTATTCTCAAAAATATTATATTGTATAAAGGTTACAAACAAAGAATAACTCAATGCTACTGTCCTAACATTTTCATAACTGATATAAAGAGAAACATAAGAAGATATTCTTTTCAACTCAATTATTTTTTAAATATAATTTTTCAGGTGTATGTTCGCTAGCACCGCGATCTCCCGCGTCGTTTTTTCTGAAATATGTTAAATGTTTTGTCCGAGCTGCACAAACAGGCGCTTGAGTAGCAAAATACCAACAGGACGAGGCAGCGGAAGGACTCACGAACCGTAACCGCTGAACACGCAAGTCGGAAGGGTTAATTAATTTAATACCTTAAGCCGGGTTGAAGAAATAGACTCCTGCTAACTAGACTAGACTATTGGAACCCCATCAAGTCAGGGCAAGGACTACAAAATATTTCAGGTATCGGAAGCCACCATCTCCGTCAAAGTCCCGGGCTAAACTCCGCCCTGAAAGACGCTGAAAAGGCACACCCACTGCTTTCCCGGGCTGTTCCAGTGTCTTTGATGTGAAGTTTTAGAAGAAGAAGTTCCCGGCTGGCTGCTCGAGTCCGGGCCCCAAGCTATACTTTTGTAATTTTCCGCCACCAAATTGGCTTTCATTTTTTTGGGTACGCCTCAGTGGAGTCTGAATCGAATCTGAGTCCGTTGGGTGGGGAAAAAGGACTAAATTATTTCCACCACATGACGTCAATTACAGTCACTTGGCTGCTAATTATAAACTCGTTTTCAATTAATCAAGATGTTAGACATAAAATGCCAATAGACGTACCTCCTTGGGAGCATCGCGTGCTCATCGTCTTGCAATAAAGGAAGGCAGCGATGTCAACGCCAATTGATGGCTGGCTCTGCCGTTGGTCCTTAAATAATTCATCAGGACACCGGCGCTACCGTTGATTTCAATTGGAGGCGAAGTACCGGGAGCTTCTTGTGTTTCGGGCTCACTAAATTATTCCGCAAAAAAGCATCGATGGCAATCGCTTGGGGACGACGACAGGGACGCCAACGTGATCATCATCAACAGCCTATCCACCTGCCGTTAACCACGCTTAACCGACAACCTCCTTATGCGACTGCGGCTGCGGCCCGGCACACCGATAAACATTAAGTTGTCAATAAAGGTAATTCATTATGTCGCCCTCGAATACCCGGGGGAACCACTTGGGGCCGGGGGCCTTGCTCCTGAAAAAAGAAAAAAAATAACAAGGCATCTTTGCATCGCTCTGCCTCCATTTTCAGCCATTCAGTCAGCCTCTTCCGCATTTGACAGTCGCACTTGGCGGTGATAAAATATTCCGCTGGATGGGTAATAAAATTGCTTATTGCTTAGCGTTGGCCGCAGCCAAACGCGCTGCGGTCTCATTCGAATAAACTGGAATGGAGTATTTATTGGCATGGGTCAGCTGGGGATTTCCGGAGGCAGTAGACATACTACTGCGGCTTTGAAAAGTGCAAAAAATGGAAAGCTGTAAGCTGACTTAGTTGCAGACTATCTGAACAATCGGACTTTAAATTAGGAACTACATCATTTCATTCTTTGGTTAAATATATATTGCAAATTTAGTGGGGAAGTATATGGGAATTATGCAAACCATTTACTTTGTGTAGTAGAAAAGTGCTTCCTTTTTTTAACAATTCCAAAGTTGCTGTTTTCTAAAAAATATATCAGAAAATCCGAGTCAGTTTTTCTCGATTTTTTAGCTTATATGCAAGCTTCGTTTTAAAAATTAATTACATCAAAATTCTGAAATCCCAAATTAAAAAAATGTAACTTGATAACTAGAAAACATTTAATACCCAAAAAACACACCCATTTATGTATTTTTTGTGAATTTCTGATTATTTTTCCTAATTCATGCAAAAATATTTGTTCAAATACGAAAGAACATCATCCTTATTTATATTTTAAAGCACGTCCTGCAATCCCCTTTCCTAGGCGGAGACCACTCCAGGAGACATGGTTTTGATACCTGATGGCTGGCTGCTGGCTCTCGGCACTCGCGTGACACGTCAGATCAATTTTTCGAAATATATTTTCTTCGAAATTTATTTGCCTGTCATTAGAGTTTTGCGGAACGTGCCTTGGTCGCATTTGCAAGTGCTCCACTGGGGACGACTATGTGCGACATGGCATAGCCGGCGACCAGTTCTTGGAGGGAGTGGAGGAGGGGTGGACATGGCATGGACTGGTTGGAAAACCAATAGCCACCAGCAGGTACGAGTGGGGGCGGGAGAAGGACAGCGACTTTTCCATCGATTTGAAAGCGGGGGAAGCTGCGCAAGGGGACACTTTTGCCGCCCACGCCGACAAACACACGTGTGTGTTTTATGAAAATTGCATTTCAATTGACAAAGACGGGCGAGTGGAGCATAAAATATGGCAATTCGTGCTCCATCGGGCTCAACTCCTTCGTGCTTTATGCCCCCGTAAGCCGTATTACGTTGATGAAATTGTTTGCGCATCCACAAATTTTGTTTGGTGGCCGCGGAGTGGTTTGGCGGGTGGAGTGAGACCCCGGGACACGGTCGACGTCTGTCCAGGATATTTATTATTTTATTAGCGGCGTGTGTTCTATCGGCGGCCAGCCATCATCCTTGGGAGTGGCTCACTTTTTACGGCAATGCCTGCCGTCCAATAAACCCTTTCGTATTTTGTATTTCATATTTTGTATTTGGCCAGGCCGCCGTGTGTCTAGTTGGTTATGATAATTAAGTAATGGCTTCGTTCCGCCGCCACATGGACGCTTCCTGCCTGTCGTCCGTCCGTAAGTGTTGCCCACTCGAGCGTCGCATGTGTGCAAACCGGACTCAAAATACACTCTTTGTTTTCTTTTCGTTTTTTTTTTTACCTTTCGACATGAATAATTACACGAAAAATCGTACACTTGATAGTTTAGGGGATATTTACATTAAACATTAGTTCTGTCAACATATTGAAAGGTGCCTGGAGAGGCCGAAGGAATGGGATATGAGTAACGACTCTCCTTTAAGGCATGAATAAGAGGTTTGATGTTTTGCTTATTATTAATTTGTTTAGTTTTACATAAATATATTCAAAATTAAAATCAATATGGTTTTGGTTTATTATTTTTTCAGAGACCATTTTCTTCTTAGCCAAGAAAACACTCAAACCAATATGAATCAGACCCTAAGCCAGACTTAATCAAAATCAAGAAATATCATAATCGTTGCGATTATGTTATTTTAATAACTTCCTTGATAGTTCAATGGCTATAATGTAATTTTATATGTCAGAACAACATTGCGTAATTCCATATTTTAACATTTATTCCAGACAGAACAATAAATATCACTAAGGTCTTCCCTTTTCAATTGTAGAATATTTTTTACTTCTTCGAACCTACAACGAATACATCTAGCGAACATCAGTAGATTCATTCGAAGTCAAGAACTGCATGGAATCCTTTGCATCAAAGGGAAGCTAGCTTCTTAAAAAAAAATAAAATGTAAACTTTCTTAATTTTATTTGTTACCTTTTAACTATTTGCACTTATAATTTCAGCTAATATAAATATATATTCTTGACTGTATTTATATTTCCTCATACCCATAGTATATTTTCAAGCTATAATAAACTTGAGATATAAGATTTGCATTGCACAGTTGGCAGTCTGCACCACCGCAGTATTGTTTAACAACACTTGAACGATTTGACGGAAATCATAATCTTTATCGCATCGTGCATTGTGTATCCGTTCAACCAAAAACGCCTTGAGTACATTTCAAACAATTCATTCGGCAATTAGAGGCGTTCTCGATGGCCACAAAACGATTTGTTAAACGATTTTTATTTATGATTTTATGTGCACATGCCACCTCAACAACCACCAGCTAGCCACCAGCCAGCAATCATCGATGATAAAAGACTGCGCTGCGCCCCGATAAACCCTAAAAACCGCAGAAGTTTGGCGTCCAGTCAGGTGATGGTGATTGCCTTATAGCCGCCTTCGACAAGCATGGCTAAGATAGGATATACGCGCACTGATGGGGCTCTGTGTGTGTGGACTCTGGTCGGGTCTATTGGTGGCAATCAAACGGTTTGGCCTGTAATCGCAGGCGCGTTATCACGATAGCTTAACACCTTTCGTAAGTTCGTAAGTAAGCTGGAGCTGGCCCGCCGCTTTTTATCTCCATATCTGGTTAGCTCAACCGAAAGTTGGGGACGCGAGTGGAATGGCGGTGGAAGTGGAGGGCGAAGTGGAGGGCAAAGTTCAGAGCGCGGCATGGAACACAAAAGACCTTAGTGCTTCCTAATTGCGCACTAAATTAACTGAAATCAACAGCAAAACAAACCCAGAGAAAAACGAAAAAAAGCTGGAAGAATAAATAATAATGAATGAAAGGCGAACGGGACTTGAATCGGATCGTAAAGCCGTCAGCGCACATTGAACATGAAATGCACCGCCAATCAAAAAGGCGCACATAAAAATTACCACTAAATTGCCGAAAAGAAATTAACTCCAAGAGAGCTCTCCCGCTCACACCCAACCCCATCCCAGTAGCTGCTTATAATCGGCACTTCAACATTGAAATTGAAAACTTTGGGGTCCGCTGGATCCACTGGCACCGCCCCTAGTGTCAAAACTGCGGTTGCTGATTTCGAATGGGTTCCGTAAAGCTAAACAATTCAATTCGACTTGGTATACCAATTATGAATGAAGAAATTAATTGTTGAGGGGAGTAGAGCTTATGAACTGATACTCTGTTGCTTCATCTTTTTGTAGCATATTTTTTAGCCTGTATTGGGAAATGAGGGTAGATCTTGTACTTTGTACACTTAAATCTATAAAAAAGTATTATTTTGTTGTTCTTAAATAAGAAATTTCTGAATAAGTTAAATAATTATCAGATTCTTATGTAGAAAACCATTCAAACTAGGACACATTTGCTAATTTTGAATTATTAAAAGTGCCACAGAAAGGAAGTTTTCTAAACTATGATATAAATTGAATTACTAAAGTATTCATATTTATACTACACTTCGACACTAAGTTGATAAGAGAGTCTTTAGATATCACAGCATACCTCTATAAGAGATTTAAAAATCCTAAGGATTGTCCTTTTAGCTAAATTTTGCAACTGCTCAAGGGCAGTGATTCTTTAAGTTCCTTTATTAAACATAAGTATAAAAATATGTTATTACTAATATTAAATGAAATGAGATACTAGCCACGATGATTTGGGTAATTGGTCGTTTCATTCCCTGCCAGAAAAACGACGACAAGCACGGCCGCAATGTCATTGAGAAAGCATTTTCGGCTGCGAGTCAGCGCGATCAATTTAAATTAAGCCGAAGATTTTGGTTTAATTAAAAATCTTCAAATACGCTTAATGACAATTAATTGGTCAACATCAGACCAGTCATCGCCATCGACAGTCGCCCTCGCATCGACGCTGGGTTCCAAGCGGTCTCGCACCGAAGCGCAAGATCTGGAGGGACAGACGAAGGATCTCCGGGCCAGATGGCCCGATGGGCACAAGTCACGCCACCGTCATAAAACGATCTCCGAATCGGGGCTTTTCCGCTTTGAAGTTACAGCTGCTGTTGCGTGTTGCGAATGGAGATTTCTCCAGTGATCTCAGCTCAATTGAAAGAAATCAAGCTAGGGGAAACGGGAAAGGCCCACGCCGAGGGCGCCACCCTGGAAGACTGCTCTTCTGGTTTGATCTTCGGCTCAAAGGTTTAATTAGTCGGTCTTACACTAAGCATCTGAATATAAGTATCTCAAATAGCACTCAGCATTTGTCCTTCTCTGGTGAGCATTACTAACCCTGTTAAGGTGATGAATGGCTTTGCAACTTATTATTATCTTAACGACTTTCGACGCGTGTGTGTGTGGCTTTTAATTATTGTGTCAGGAAGAGGTGACTCTAATGACTAGTTATGCACTCTGTGGCCCAATTGGGGAAATGCACACGGTAATCTCTGAACCTTACACCCAGCAATGGACTAGAGGTGGCATCGCCCAAGCACCAGTCCCCCTCCCCGATGAGGACTGACCAGCTGACGTTCCCCGAAGACAACACAACTGATGGACTGCTGATGACATAATATGCAAATACGTACCGAGTGCCACAAACCACAACCAACAACAGCACATAAAATACAATACATCCCTGCACACACACGTGGAAATCGGGCGTGGGTACTCCTTCATAGTCTGACCTGTGAATAGTTTTTAGCTTGATTTCTTTGGGGAATTTTCCCAAAACAGAGCTCTGGCTGAGCTGACAAAATGAAGGAGTTACTGTGTTTACTGTCGCGATAGAGATGGGAGAAGCTATCCTTGATGTACATGGAAAATATTAAAATATATTGACAATTTAATAACATTGGGCTACTTTAATTCTTCATGGATTTCTTGGCATTAAAAAACAGTTAAAATTAAATTAAGAATAATATGTGTAATGTGTTATCTTCAGCAAGTTTCATATTTTTCCCCCTTAGATAATAAATACCTTTATTGAGAGATCACGCAACCATCTCGAGCCAGGAGCCAACGAGCAGTTACAGAGTCCTGCGGTTCGCTTGGCTTTCAAGTTTCCGTGGCCTTAGTAATTTGCTTAATTACTTTAGCTTGTAAATGGAGCTGCGAGCGGCGAGCTGGAGGATAAACAGTGCTGCTAAACGTACAATCACTAGAAAAGGTGCGGACTAATCGCACCGCTGAATAAACGAGCTGGCCGACTGGTGTTATTAGGTGACAACTTTGCATAAGCGAAGCGTTTTGGCTCTAATTAAAATAATTACCCCTTCCGATTAACCCAGTTTCGAGGTTCGCTGCTCAATTTTCTGCATTTCCGACATCGTCTGCTCCATTTCCATTAGCCCTTGGCTATTGTATAATATTGTCACATGTGAACTGAGGCGTGGGCAAGGCGATTACGGAAGGGGTAGCTACTAGCTACCGGATAAGGACATCACGCCTTGCGGCGCTGATTGTTCCTTTTGTTGCCTTGTTGCCTTGCCGTCGTAGGCTGCTGCCGGAATCGAGACTTACCCTTTGATCCCGGACCCGGACCCTGGAACGGGCTCAGACTCAGGCTCGGGACCGAGCAAAAGAGCCAACCCCCATCGGCGGCATATCGAACTCAGACATTATCCCATAATTATAGGGCTACCGTATGTTGGGCTGGGCCACGTGCGCCTTCTGCTCCGTTCACTTGAGCCAATATTTATGCAACAATTTAACCGCAAAATTTATTCATGATTTCCGTAAATTGTTTTAAAGCTTTGTTCCGCTCGAGAATGGCTGACAAACCCTT